>OY735224.1:43108238-43198238 GCA_963457665.1 Thysanoteuthis rhombus | reverse complement strand
CAAGCACAGCCACGTCTATTACTTGTTAGATTCTTCTCTTCTTATCAACGATTACTCAGTTTGATCATCACACTTGGATTAGGTGATCAGTTTAGATGTTGAAATCCCAAAGTAATTTGTGTTATCGATTCTTCAGGGCTGATTTTGGTTTGTGCTGGAACAACATCCCTTTCGCTACATACGCAACATTTGCAGTTGGTCTTCTGTTGATTTTTGCCTTGATGTAGTTTGTCCTAGGGCATTTGTTTTGAGCTGCCACGATGAGCAATTCTGTTTCTCTCTTCAGGTTTTTTCTCTTGGTAGTCATGTCCGTGTGTACCTTTTTTTTTCCGTATCGCTCCCATTTTTCTTTCCTTGTTTTCTGTGCCGTGCCATCGTTTTCTACTTTGTTGTTTGGTGTGCTGCTTCGGGCGTTATCTATAACGTCACCTTGCTTGCACGTACTTTTCTAGACCTGTTCTGGCCCAGTCTTCTATGCTGATGAGACCACTGCCAGCTTTTATTCTCTTTACATACGGTCAATCTGTTCATCTCTTGTGAATTGTCATAAGCTTTCTTGTTCTCCGGTTCTTTAACTGAAGTTTTTCCTCTGTCCATCCAAGGAATACTACCTGTGTATCTTACTACTGATACAGCTCATGTGTTCATTCCTTTTATCAGGTTCCTGCTGTTTAGTTTGGTGTCTAATAGTTCCCTCATCATCTCCTAAAGCATTCTCCTCTTATTTTCTCCTTCATTTCTTTCCGTCTTATTGCGTTCCATTCAAGATATTTGTATCAGTTTTGTTTGATCAGTGCTCTAATATTATTACCGTCCACGGGTCCTTTTGCCACTGTGAGCCTCCTCCGTACATTACCATTAGAGCACATTTTTCCACTCCAGACTCCAACCCAATATCGTTGCTCTATTCCTTTACTTTTTTTATTAACGTTTCGAGCTCTCTCCCATTCTTCGCAAATAGTTTTATGTTGTCCATGGAGATTAGGCGGTTGAATTTTCCTTCTCCTTTAGAGAATTGGTATCTTTTGTTGTTTTTCAGGATTCTGTTAAGTGGTATCATAATTAGAACAAATAGATATGACAACAGAGAACGTTCCCCTTTTTATGCTTACTCCTGCAAATTTTTCTTCTGTAGCTGCCAAGTCTACGAGTCAAGTCCTTCCAGCTTTTCATAGAGTTGGCTATTCATCACACCACTGATCCAATGATTTTGAATATATATATATATATATATATATATATATATATATATATATATATATATATATATATCATTAATGAAAAAAAATCAGAAATCCTCTTGAGAAATTACCAATAAGGTATGCAGAATCCACTTGAATATACACCGTCTAGGTATAGAGCAGTCTGTTTTCGCACGATCCACGAATGAAAATCAATTCTTCATCCACATATGTAGACTAGAAAACTTCACAGCTCTAAAAACTAAACACGGTTAAAGAAATTACTATATATATATATATATATATATATATATATATATATATATATATATATATATTTGCGTTTTCAATTTGGAACTGTAATTTATTTGTCACCTGCTTTATGACAAATTTAAGATGAAAGGATTTTTTTTTCTTTCGATCAATTGCAATTTTTGGAGACTGTTGTCGCCTTTTGTTGTTTTTTCGAATTTCAATACAAGTTGTTAATGAGGATGTTTGCTTTGCCTGATATCATCATTGATTACAATGTTGAGGTTTTGCATTTTCCAGGAATTTCTTTTCAATTCTTCGGTTCTTTGAAATGAAATACCATAGCTCTTTGGCATGGTGCACAGTAAAGTAGCCGAAGAAAGTGTCTGAAAGTTCATCACCTTGACTTTCCAACGGTGCTTTTGTTACTCATCATCAGTCTTTTATCGTCCGTCGTTGAACATAGAGCTTCTCCAGGATTCACCACACCAGTCTATCGTGGGCATCACAGAACCAGTAACTTCTAAATTTGTCTTGGTCATCTAGTGCCGGCCTCGGTTGTGCATGCAATTTCAGGTTATCCATATGTTGAGTCGTGATGTTTATTGATTGTCTGCCTTCCATACGACATGACTAGCCCATTCTCATTTGATTTTTCTTGTGGATTCTATGATGTCTCGGACTCCTGTTTTCTCCCTGATATATTTTGATGTCTTGTGATCTCTCCATATGAGGTTGAACATGGTTCTTTCATGTGTACGTTGCATGCTTCTTGGTCCGTGGGTCTGTATCTTGGTTCAATATCCCAGCTCCATAGGTAACTATCGGGAATATGAATTGGTTGTATACTTCCCTTTTTTGGATTAATGAGACCTTGATTTTGAAGGCTGAACATAATCTGCCAAAGGCTCGCCATCTTACAGTGACTCTCCGCTTGATTTCTTCTATTGTTTGTTTCGTGGACATTGTTTTCCTTGGTAGATGTAATGGTCTTTGTTTTTGATGGTTGTCATCTTATTTCCAACGTGGTTGTTGCACGTGACTTCCGTTTTGATGATTTTGCTATTTTCATACAACTCTTCGCATCTCTTGTTTGTTTCATTTCAAATAATTCTCAAGTGCTTATGACTGCCAAATCTGATCTTTTGTTATACCCAATCTTTAAATATTGTTAGTTGATGCAATCTTGGCTATTGTTCCGTTGATTTTCATCTTCATCTCTCTATGCACTTCATCTTCGGTCGTGTCTTTTCACTTGATGCTATTGCTAAATATGACAGCTTCATTCTTCTTTTCATGTCTTCATAATTTCAAATAAGACTATCCAATTCTTCAATGCTACTCTATTCAGCTTCCTTATCTTCAGGTTACCTTCTTTTGATTTTCGTTCTATTCATTCGTCAATGTGTACTATAAAATGGTATTGTTCAAGGATTGGCTTTACTATATCTTGCAGTGTTTCATTGTTGTGGTTTGTGGTTATTTTCTGAGTGAGAATCAGAGTCATCAGCATGATTAAGTAAATAAACAAGATGATACTCTACTGTGTCTCCGTCCAATGTTAGTGTTTAGTTGATCAAGTTCAACTCCAAGGATACAAATTGCTCTTCTAGATGGTTCTTTAAAAATATCTGTTATTGAATCTCCTTATAATGATCATTCATTTGTTTTGAATTTTTCTATTTGATATTATTCGAATCTTAATTTCATTTCAGCATTACTCATTTACAAACGACACATTCTAGCTTCATATTTGTCGAAAATTCGTACTATTTCCGTGTGTGGTGATTTTCTGTTTACCGAATCAAATGCACTCAATATGTCTGAACCACTTATATCCGCTGATATATCATGATAGAGTTAAGCTTTGAAGCGATTAATCTGAGTGTCTAAACAATGTCAGTTGTGGAACAGGTTTCACAATACGCAGGATGACTTTGTGATAAATATGCTTCTGTTTTTACTTCAATTCTGTTGAGTGTTACAGTTTAGAATATATTAGCAAATACTGTTGTAGCGATTTGATCGTTGAGAATTTTCTGGTGGTCTTCGAGTTTTGTATGGTTTGGGTATTGGTAGCAGTACTTACACTCTAATGTGTATTTCATCTAAAAGATAAGATTCAAGTTCTTTGTTATTTCTTCAAAAAGCTAGCCAAGTCAATATTTCATTATTTCAAGTTTCATTCCATCATCTTTAATTGCTTTGTCGTCTTTCCTTCGTTTTGCCGCATATATTATTTCATGTGTTGTATATTTTTTTATATTTCTGGGTGCTTCAATAAATGTTTCAATATTTTCTTCTCGAGGGTCATTGAAGTTATACTTGAAATGCTCTCTATCAATTTGGTATTTTTCCTCTCAGATTTCTACTACTCAACCTTTCCTATCATGTACCGTAGTCATTTTTTCCGTCTCAGTTTTCTGGTGCATTTAATTACTTTGTAAATTTATATATCATGTTGTGCATTCACTATCTCATTGATGGTGTTGTAGATATCTCAGCCTATCGTGGCTTTACGTTCTTTTTCAATTTCTATCAATATTTGATTTCTTTGTTCTCTCAATGTTCCTATCTTTTCTGAAGAACCAGTTCTGTTTATTAGAAATTGTATATCTTTTTTTGTTTTTCTGAAACTTCTTGAATTGTTTTGCTGTGTACATGTTTTCTATTGACATCAGGTTCAATGCATCCAATAACTTCTGTGGCTATTTCATTCAAAACTGTTTATTTATATATATATATATATATATATATATATATATATATATATATATATATATATATATATATACATAAATATATATATGTGTGTGTGTGTGTGTGTGTGTATGTGCGTGTGTGTATGTATTGTTTTATATCAGTTTTATAACATTATACAATATATATTATGATATGTGCTTTAATTCCATTATGTATGCATTTATTATAACGGAGATTTTATTTTGTAATGTGTATTATATTTTCACATGTATGTATATGTTATGATATGTGTATCGTTAAGAAAGTCAAAATCTCTAAATGCACGTTCAAGTCACGTGATCGTGGTGTCACGTGCAAAGAGTTTACCGAGGTTGGGACGGTGCATCAATTGACTATTATTTATACACACGCACACACACACACACATACACACACACACACACACACACACACACACACACACACACACATATATATATATATATATATATATATATACATATATATATATATATATATATATATATATATATATATATATATATATATACTGAACCCAGGTCTCCCAGCTGAAAGAAATATTATTTAAATTACTCATTTAGTCACTATCAAGCAAATTTGTCACCCCAGCTATAAACATAGGTTTCTTTCGTATCTTGATAAGTGTTGCTTGTTGTTGGCTAGGTATGCTTTGCACGCACAGGTTGCGACAATAAAGCTAAGGGACAGAAAAATTAATCATTTACCCTTTATTATGTTTTTGAAAAAATGTTTTTGGTCCGAGCTTAATTATTTTATTCAATGAAAAAGGAAAGGGTTGATTCATGATGTAAGTTTATGTAAATTGATCTCTTAGTTTGTTTTCAGCACCATCTAATTTTTCTCTAATTTGGTGATCAGCATCTAACAAAAGACAAAAAAGTAGCTTATTCATTGATCGTACCTTCTCCCAATATCACTGACCCAAACATTGCAAATTCCCCCCAAAATTTACCGACGGATCTATTTCCATTAGATGACAAACAGGACTCTTTGCTTTTTTTAAATATAAAACAGAGCCATGGTGTAGGCATTTTTAGATAGATAGGTTGAAAAGAGTAACGTCGACCGCTGTGAGATTTGATGCGGTTTCAAGCCAATGAAGAATCTCTAGAGGTCACTACTGACTGGAAATATTTCCGGTATCATTAGACCCCTAATTAATTCCTAGAAAATCGTACTGATTACACCAGGATAGATCTTCAGATAATTCAGCAAAGTTCAAATCGACTATAATCAGCATTAATCGAATAGGGAACCCTGTGATCCTGAACCAATAGGAATGCAGCCTGGTCTGCACAGCAAAAAATTGCATCAGGGTTACCATATAAATCATTTTCGGCTATATCTGGCCGATCCAAATTTAGCTATAAAAAATGTTTACGACTGTCCGAAATCTGGCAGCACTTGAAGCACTTGCTCAATGTGAACGATCCAAAGAGTATGAAATGCACTACTCGTAGGTGAGGAGACAGCGAAGCCCTTAGCCAGCAGTGAACTTACAATGACTAATATATATATATAGTGTCATCCACAGATACCTGTTTCATTGTATCACAAGTGTTCAGTGTGCGTATAGACTATCCATTATCCCATCCAGTACCAAGAGGTAAGATTGAAACCTTGGCTTTAGACTGTGGAGTCAGACCGAGAGGCTGATATCCTACCTCTACTCCACGCAACTGAACGGTCAGTAAGGTTGAATTTAAGTGACATTTATTTTAGCTTGTGTGTGCGTGTGTGTGTGTATTAGTGAGTGTATGTGTGTGCGTGTGTGTGACTCGACTCCACGGTGTTAGCTCCCTTCATATCAATTGCTATTTGATTTTTTCCTTGCAACGATCTTAACATATTCAATTTCCGTCATCCTCGATACTTTTAGCCCAATATCCTTATCGTCATTGTTATCATCCAAACAGCTTAGAATTTAAATCTCCCGCCCTTAATCATTTACTAGTTGCATTGACGTTCACTTTTCAAGTGCAGTATATTCTCGTCGAAGAGTCACTCGATCTAATGGCACTATTCAATGACTCGTGTTATAAACGCAAATTTGTTTGGTTTTGCTTTCAATGTAAGACAATGTTTTTAATTTAAGACTATGGCCAGAGATTACATTTTTCACTGAGTCAAAAAAAAAAACATTTGCTTGCCATATTCTATTAATCTGCACGCTGCATTTGTAATCAACCAGTTATAATGGCAAATTCGCCATGACAGTACTCCCTGGGGATGCAATAATAATGGGAGTTTAGAATATAACAAATGGAATCATGTATTCGATCAATGGGGGACCATATGCCCATCTCATTTTTTTCGATTATTGTCCTTCTTAAAAGATTTCTGGAGTAGGGAACGATCAATTCTTCCTCATGACGCCACGGTGCCTTTTTAATAAGCCATTGAATATTTCTGCATCACCTAGCGAGATTTTGGTGTGGTGTCCTCAAGATTCCAGTCTTCCATGTTAAAGAAAGAGCTCCAGGAACTATTACACGAATCTTATAATTCATATCGCCAAAATTAATCAAATAAAGACCTCTTCTAAAAGTTGCAAATCCATCATGAAAATAGTTTACCGTAAAATACTATCCGAAAATAGAGCGTATCTCTGGGATCTTTCCTAAGCTAGAATGAGGAAAATTGAAAAAGCAATAAGTGTATTCAAAAATGGTTTTCAACATTGTTTCAGACTAGTTTTCAAATTAGACCGCAGAGAAATTTTGAACGCACCCGATGCTTTCTGTCTCCAGATGAGTTTTAAAGATAATTTATCTACTTAACCATGTTCCGTAATGTTGTATGTGAAGACCGGATATGTTCAATTGGTCTTTGAAAGGATCGAAACAAACGGAAAATTGATTCTACTTAAATAGTGTCCTGTTTGGTTTCATAGCCGACCAAATTTATTGCTCCAGGTTCATGGCTCATATTCTCAGCTCAACACCAAACGATTACTGACAATATATCATGACCGGATGACCACTTATCAATTTGTCAACTGACCAATCCTTTTCTTTCAGGCTTTAATAGTTCTTGTATCGAATGCCCGAACCGAAGAAAAGGTCAACAGCTCAGTTTAATAATTCATTTCTGATCCTGGGGATACAGTGAGGGTGTGAAATTAGTGATTTCACGAAATCCCTTGGAATTTTGTGAAATACCTTAACATTTCAGTAATTCCATGATATCCCTAGTCTTAAAATCACTTTAGTAATGGTTAAAGAGCTCCTGATGATGGCCAATATTTCTGTAATTTATCGATCTATACTGGGTGCCCTACTACTATAGATTTATATCAAACTAAGCTGCTGTTAGTTGATGTCAAGTATACATTTTTTCATATCAATAGTGTTTATGTTCACTGAAGCCGACTCAGAGCTCTGATCATTATAGATATGCCCCCACATGATTAGAAACTGTCAACGAAAACTGTCAACATAATGTTTTATCAGTTTTCAAGTTGATCTGACTGGTTATTTAGGAGCGTATGTATCACGTATGCAGACCACATCAACGTAGCTAGAGGGCCGAAAATTAAAACTTTTTCTTTGGTAAGGGGATTTTCCCTTCATAACAGATTTTAGTCGGTGGGGGGGTTAAAATGTACTTTCATGCAAAATTAGTCTGTGTCCGATTGTTTTCTTAAATTCAGACCTTTTTGTGATCACTGCCCAACAGAAAGCGAAAAAAATGACTTATCCATTGATCACCCCTATTTCTATTTTTTTCCAATTGACTGTCACTAACACGGCATACTGCCACAAGACGTTAGTCATTTGAGGGTTTCTTTTGAGTGATTAACTAGACCTGTTGATAATATGTTTATATCCTTAATCTGCTGTTTGATACAATCATTGACCAAGTTTTTCACCTGAGACCTAAGGTAAATAAAAGTTGGTTTTTTTTTTCTCAGGGAGTTATCAAGCATTATTTAAAATATCTCCCATCTATTTTTGAGATGAGATATTATTATTTCTATTATTATTCCGACCATCCTCATCTAGGTTGTTTTTCATACAACGTTTCGGCAGTTGTACTCTATGGCCTTCATTAGGTATCATCTGGTAGGTATGGGGAAGTTGTATGAAAAACGACCAGGATGAGGATGATCTGAATAATAATAGAAATCATTATTTAAAAGTATCTTCTATTTGACTTCTACCCATTGGAAAGAAACATTCACAAATAACTAAACTAACATTATAAAAAAAGAGAACAGTCATTTAAACAAATGCAGATTTCACAAAGAGAAAAACATAATCAGATTTTCACCCAAGAACACGTAAGTTGGGTATGGAGCTTTAGGCAGGGGTCTTTTAGATTGCCAGGGTTTTTCCTAGGTATTCCGGCTATGTCCGTTTGCAAGATCTCTTATATTTCAGATGAGGATAGATTTCTTGGAAATTTTCTTAATGCATCAATATTTAGTATATCTCTGAATTTTTGAGATGAGGTATTATTATTATTATTATTATTATTTCTATTGATTTTCGGACCATCCTCATCTTGGTTGTTTTTCATACAACGTTTCGTAGAGGGGAGTGCGGTCAATATACCCCCGTCGGTTAAATAAAGGGTTTGGTTCGTTACTTCCCCACACCTACCAGATGATACCTGACGAAGGCCGTAGAGTGAAACGGCCAAAACGTTGTATAAAAAACAACCAAGATGAGGATGGTCCAAAAATCAATAGAAATAGCATCAATATTTGTCTTGATCATTATTTGCGCTTTTGTGACTACTGATGAGGCTTCGTTTAAATGTCTCAATCTTGGAATTACTATTCTAAGATTTTTATTTCTGAATGTTTATCGAATTATTTTGCTAAGATCCTTTATCAGTCACGATGGTGAAGTCTATGAGATGGTATTTCTGATCTTTAAATTTATTTATCACCATATCTATTGTCTTGTATAGTGTAGCTTGTATGTATTGTGAAGTCTCATAGTAGAGTGATATTTTTACGTACTAGCTTTTTGGTTGATACGCAATCATCTATGTATGGGGTAGGTTATAATGTTGGCATATTTCCGAATGGGGGCACTACCCTACCAGCATTTATTTGGGGCTGGCATAGAGAAGCCAGTTATCAGATGGTCAATTGACTCATCAGCGTCATTACAGAAATGACGTTTTGTATCTGCCTCGTTCCTTAAATATGTGCCTAGTAGAACTGCATCAGGCTTTGGTTGCGGACAGCCAGGATAAACCCTTCTGCATTTTTGTTTCAGTCCATAGCTCGACAACCACTGATGAGTCAGATTTTTGTCAACATCTCGGTTTTGTGCTTGCAATTGGTATCTGCAAGTTTTTTTTTCTTTTCAGTTGATTCTCAGGTTGATTAGACACTTACTATCTTCTTTTTATTTGACTTTCTTTTCTGATTTGATAGAATCTTACTTTTTTTCTCAACTTGATCGTTTTGGTGTATATCATGTCTCAATTATTGGGTTCAATTAACTTTTTTTCTATTCTACGACTATTTAAAACAATTAATTGATAAGAGTCTCCTAACTATTCTATCTGATTTTATTTCTACTGCCGTATGGTTGGTCTCTGACCTCTCCTCAATTCCTATACCTCCAAACGTTTTTACGGGGCTCTTTCGAATTGCTCGAACAGTGTTACGACCTCGATTCGAAACTCTCATGTTCCAAAATATTTTTTTCTCCGGCAAAGGCAAGATACTTATCAAAGTATTCCAATTTCAAGAGGGCAGTTTCACTGGATCTTCCACCAAATATTTCCGTCGGTCGCTGTTGAAATGGTTCAGTAGTTTGTTGTCCCGATGTAAATAAATGATAAATGGACATTTGTTGTCAGATCACAGGAACGGTAGTCTGTCTTCATGGTCGGAGGATTAAAAGAGTCTGACAAACATGTCCTCTGGGCGAAGAAGTTTTATCAACAAATACTGGCAGGACGCAAAAAATTGAGTTGTGTGGAGCAGTAAATAGGAGGGCCTTTTTTTTTGGCTTTATGACTGTATAACTTCTTGTTAGATAGATAAGTATATATGTAGATATAGTGCCCTCACGCTGACTACGACATCAACCGTCTCAGCATCACATATCACAAGTTTTCTTCATTCTTCTCTGACTTGATGTTTGTGATATATACCCATTTGATTATCGACTGAAATAACCCAAAGTTGCATAAATCACAGCACCTGGTATTTTAGATGGGACAATGGGGATGGTTTCATAATGATGCCTTTCCCGAGGGCGTTAAAGTGGAGTCAATGTGGATTGTCTTTGTAAAGACTGGACTCGGCTTGCTGATTACATTTCCTGTACAGCTAACAGCCTGGCTAACGACACCTCCTTATTGTTGGTTAGAAGTGACAGTGAAAACTCGGAAAACCGTCGTAGTCGTTGTCATGAAATTAGAATGAGAGAGAGTTTGAATTGGTTAAAAGCAGGAAGGGGACCAAGAAAGGCATCCCTGTAGCAAAACGGAAGTCAGATGTCCTTAAAGCTGGTTAGAAAAAGATCAAGTCAGTCATCCAATAGAAGCTGTCACGCAACCAAGGTCTTTTGGCAGCGTCCCATGTTGCAGATGATCAATTGAAAAATGGAAAAATTGGAAATTAATGAATTTTTTTCTCTTGCCTCTCATTGGGTGTAATAACTTGAATCAGAATCTCTGATAATCGAGTATTTACACTGTAAGATACAATAGAAGGACCAATTAATGATAAATTTGTATCGCAAATTGAACCAACAAATTTTTACAACAATTTTTTCCGGGACATAATTAGTAATAAATGTTTGTAGTTCTCTATTTCCATTGCTGTGGCCTGTACGCGTGGTACATACATACATACATACATACATACATACATACATACATACATACATACGTACGTACGTACGGCCATGCAGGTTGGAAACTGAAGAAATCTATCTTGGCAGTTTAGGTGACAGTTTTAAATGACAGTTTCTGACAAGTGATTCAGTAGAAAAACGCTGACAACAGCGCCCTTCTCCTTGGGAGCTGAGTGGTCTTTTTTGCTGTAACAAATTGTGACATGGACGCTAATGCAAATAGATACCTCCCCCCATCTTTCCTTTCTCTCTCTCTCACTCTCTCTCCTTCACGCTCAACCTCGTACTTAGATTCACAGACGTACACATACATCCATGCACACACATATATATACATGTATAATCATGCACGCTCTATCTTACACACAGAGACGATCTGTCTCAATTTTCCTATCTCAGGTTTCCAGAGACAAAAAAATAGATGAAAATCTACATGTAAAAAACATGTACGGACAGAGACATATACGAACCTTCCCTTTCTTTTCCCCGTTCTCCATCAATAGAACTCCAGTTGGACCGTGGGACTAACAAATCACAAAGCTACGAGAAAAAAAATCTATAAAGGACTCAACAATATTAAGGAACGGTAAAGACAAATTGCTTCCAGAAAATACAAACAGCTTAACTAGAGGAAATAAGGCAGACGATTTAAGCTAAGGAAGGCAGAGCCGAGAGGTACTCACACGGCAGCAACGTGCCGCGAGTGATTACTCAGCAAAGGCAGTTGGTCGACCTTTATAAAGTGAATTGTCAACAAAAGCCTTTACACAACGTACATTTACAATATATTCTAACGTACAAAACTAAAAGGTTGCCAAACAAATCAAGTCTGGAGTTTATATTGCAGTTTTAAAAGTTTTAGATTCAGGGCAACCGTTCAGTTTCAATAGACTAATTCCTGAAAGAAATTGAAATTTATTAGAATTTTTCTGGGATTTTTTTTTTCAGTGTAATCAGAAATAAGAGAGATGTCTGGTTAGTTGCTCTTTAGAAACCGCTAAGTAACCAACATCACTTGGCACTATACTGTGTTTGGATGACAAGTTGTAATCCAGTTGAATATTTGGAAGAAGATGTGATCAATGAATACGTTACCAACTTAGCAAAAACTTATTTTGCAAACTAAATCTATATTGGGAAATATTTTTTTTTAAAGAAAGTAAATCTTTTTCCTTAGTCATAATAGGGTGTGACTGCTTAACTCTTTTCACTCTGTAGCTCCATTGGTTTGGCTTGCTCTCGTGGTACATGTATAGCAAGCTAGCACACCAACCAGCCAGACAGTCGGGTCAACTTAATACCGATGTTGAAAGCTTTGGTTGAGAGTTCCATGCCTTTTGTTGGCCTGTAATCATAGAAAAAAGTGAAAAAATCTTGAAAAGCAAGGATGAGCTCTGCGGGAAGTTATAGAAAGATTGATTCAACGTTAACTTGCATTGTAAAATGGACAAAAAAATTTCTAAAGTGGGTAAAAAAAACAAATGAAACAATTTGGTAGACATAATTAGGAGTAAATATTTAAACGTCAGCATAAACTTAGACTTAGCGCTCTGGGTTTATTAGTGCAGCCTGTACTAATTACTGCAGTCTAATACACACAGTGATACATACATACATACATACATACGTACATACATACATACATACATAGACGGCCAGTTAGTAGAGCCACCTGAGAACCGAAAAAACCGATCTTGACAGTTCAGGTGGCAGTTTTGGATGACGGTTTCTGACAAGTGGTTCGGTAGAAAAACATTGGCACTGACGTCGTTCTACTTTGGAGTTGAGTGGTATTTTTTGCCTAAACAAATTGCAACAGGGACGCTGATGCAGAAACCCCTCATCTTTTCCCACCACTCTCTCTCTCTCTCTCTCTCTCTCTCTCTCTCTCTCTCTCCCCAAAACAGACGTAGATACACGGACAGTATGTACACACACACACACACACACACACACACACATATATATATATATATATATATATATTTATGTATATATATATATATATATATATATATATATATATATATGTGTGTGTGTGTGTCATCCATAGACAGCTGGTTCGATGTATTACACCTCTTCAGTGTGGTTATAGACATTCCAATATCCCATCCAGTACTGTGAGGCAGAATTGAAATTTTCACTTGATATCCTACCTCTGGACAATGGAACTTGAAAGTCAGTAAGGCTGAATTTAAGCAATGTATTCATTTACGCAGAAACTCCTCATCCACCAAAGTGCTCTAATCCTATGGAAGAGCATTGCATAAGCTTACAATGGATGAGTTACCTCACTTAAAGAGTGTTCAACCCTGAATAGAGGAGCATCATGCAAGCCTGATTTATTATTGTTGATGCAATTAGGAGTGAATGTTCAAATTTTCTGTCTTTTAGCTCCACTAGTGCAACCTGTACGCGGTGTGATTACATGCAAAGCATACCAGCGGGTAGACCGACTTAAAACCGGAAAAAACAGATTTTGTCGGTCAAGGTGTCAGTCTTGGATGACAGTTTCTGCCAAGTGATTCGGTAAGAAAATGCTGATAACGAATCCCGACGTGACATTACTTCCCATCCTTTCCACTTTTGGTAGCAAAATTTATAGTTGCTTTAACAGTATGAGCCCTGGATACGATTGGGAAAAAATCTAAGATCCTTACTGTTCACACTTTTGCCGCAAGTTAAGGGACTGGGTGCTAGCATTTAAAAGCCATTGAAATTTGTGGGAAATAAATGATAATCAAACATTGGCTAGCAATATCTCATCCATCAAACATTCAAAATAATATCATAACTAAATTAACTAGTGTATGTGAAGGAAACAATGACATCAAACAAAATCTAAACCAAACAGCTCTGGTTAATCACTCAAGAGATCTGTTGTGCAACCAATGTGTTTTGAAATCCTCAACGAGAAAAATAAACTACATTGGGGCTTATTCACTATTGACCGTAGAATATTCCATTGAACATTTTCTGAAATCAGGATGAGAGAAACGTATTTGTTACGTTTGACTTGAAAGTTTCACAATCCGTATTTAATGGCCCTTCTCTCCCAATTATTTCAAATCCCTATCAATCCCTTGTGATGATTACATTTAACTCACTAGAATCGGTTTTAGAGCAATTAAAAATAATCCACAGAAACTCTCAATATAGGTTTCTTTGCAAGCTGATCCTGCTGGCTGACTGGCTTTGTATCTATACCGTATACAGGTCACATCAATGGAGCTAGAGGGCCTAAAATTTCAACATTTACTTTTCACTTCGTCTAGAAAAATTCTTTTGAAATTCCTCCTCCGAGAGTGTTCGAATTGTAATGTATGTTTTTGTTAAATCGACCCCTTAGTTTGTGTCCAACAGAGTCAATGCTCGTTTTGCTTTCTTGTTTTTCAATTCAGACTTTTTTTTAATGAAGAAATCCCGCAAAAAGACAAGCTCATTGATCATCCTTTTCCAATCTTATTTTAAGTACTCTAAACAAAGCATGCTGCTAAGACATGTTGGTTACGCGATGGTTTCTATTGAGTGACAAACTAGACGTTGTTACTACTCTCAAGTAGGAAATAAATATTGATTCCATAGGAAAATAATTTGGATTTCCCCGAGTACAAATCATGTGAAAACAGTATTAAATTTCCCTTTGGGGATCGCCATCGATTTGATTGTGACGTCCCCTCAATTGCGTACACGGTCTGAATTCTCATCCATTTCAACGACGAGAAACCAGGAACCAAAGTGAACGAAATCTACACTTTAGAGGGATTGAAAGGCTCGGCAGATGATGGCCGATGATACTGAATGTAGCAAACTGGGTGGGAAGTGCGAGAAAAGGAAGCTTATGGGATAAAAGAGTAAGAAGGAAGAGGGGAGAAGAGAAAGTAAGATTCTTTTTCTTTTAACAGGTAAGACAGGCAAGGTAGATAGGAAAGTTAGGTATTCAAAGGGGGATAAAGGAAGGGAACAGGGCTGATGGCTGCTACAGATAATATAAATGTGACGGGTATATCTTATACTATATGTGATTAAGTGTGATATATGATTTCTCGTAAGAAGAAACCACGTTCAAACAAGAGATTTGTAATAAATTATACATTCGATTCAGATACAAAGGAAATCATATCAAATCACAGTAGTAGACCACGACCCTAAAAATTTGCACTAGAACATTATAATGCACCATTTGAAACAGCTTTTTTCTCATTTCTTTCCTCAAAAAGTGCTTTGCCGAGTATCGACGGTTATCTGGGTTCTTTTTTGATACCTTTAAATAAAAAATCTATTTTTTATCTGATTTTAGATATAGGATGCATCAACACAGCTAATATTAAATACTTTTTAAGGTAATTCCAGTTAACGATCTTTTTCCTTCAAATAATTTTTGATAATCAATTTTGGTACATGCGTAGGCTACGAGAATTCATTTATGCAAGGTACGAATGTCCTATTTTATCGTTACTGCATTTACTGCGGTGATTACAAAATTAGCTGAATAAAATCTGAGTATCAACACCCCTCCATCCCCATTTCATAGGGTTCCAAATAGAAACGTCAGCCAGTTTAGTTAATCACTGAATAAAAACAATCATGTGACCGACATATTTGGCATCATGCTGCGTTGGGGATGATCAATTAAAAAATTGGAAGAAGGGTTGGTTAACGGATGTAATTTCTTTAGCTTTTCAAGGGATGGTAATTACCAAAAAAAAGTCCGAAATTTAAAAAAAAAAAAAACGATTTCAACGGACAATGCTCGAGGAGCAATTTAGTATTATCTCGTAAATCGTGAATTAAATCTCAAACGAAACCCTATGGGGGAGAGACTTTCAAAAAACAAACCACGTTTTATGTCAATTTTTTGGCGATTTTCATCGAATATCTATCTCCATTGGTGTCACCTGTAATTATGACACATAAATGGCTAGCCAATTTAAGAACAGAAGAAATCTCTGCAAATAGTTGACAGTCTCTAAAAGCACTCATAACGTTTTACGTTGAAAATTATTTTTTAAAAGTAAGGAATGGCAAATAAATCGTGGAGGGATCCCCCCCCAGGATAGGTAAACTGTTCGGAGCTGAGAATATCAAATTTGTTCTTGCTTTGCAAGGACGAATGCAGATTTATCAAATTAAGGATTATTATCAGGTAAAACCTGTGAGGAATTTTCGTGTTTCAATTGAATACACTTAAAATACATCAGGAAGGATGATGGAATTGTTAGAACATTCATGCATACATACAAACACATAAACACACACACAATATATATATATGTGTGTATGTGTGTGTGTGTGTATAAACAGGGAGAGAGAATTAGATAGATAGATAGATATTATTGAAAGGGAAACAGTAGTATTCAAGTCAAATTCATGATACTAATATGTTTCACCTCTCGACTTTGTCCTACAAATCAAATGAAGCTACATTGAAAAGTTAGTTTTTCAAATGTAAATAAATTTTATTCAAATACTTCTATTTTCCTCACCGTCCACTTGATATTATCACTTGATATTGCACCCACACACACACTCATATGTATATATATATATATATATATATATATATATATATATATATATATATATACATATATATATATAGATATAGATATTGATATGAAGGTACTTAAACTTCTCATAACCTCAGGGACAACTGTCTTTGACAAACATGCCGTCACTTATGTGGTATCTATTTATAATACATTTTCCTTTATTTATTAAACGTATCTTATTCTCCATGTTCTTCTTATTTATCATTCATCTTCTTTAGAATTAAAAAAAGATATATCTTCAAGGCATATACATACGTTGGCTTGTCTCGTTATCAACAAACACTGCATAAGTGATATGGTGGTTTTGCTAGAGACTCTCATCCCCGAAGCTGGATAAAACTTCACTATCGAAAAAGTCCTACAAAGTTTTTATTTGTGTGCTTAACCTAGATATTAGAGCGAAATGCTTATTGAAGGCACTTGAACACGACAAAACTCCACTGAGATCGTTGTTGTCTTTTGATTCGTAGTATTATCAAGATACTGCATAAGTAACCTAGTGAATATAGCAAAAACTTTTGTTCCCTAAGGTAAAACTACAATACATTGAAATATAGTTCACTTTATTGATTCTTCTTCAAATGTTTTTTTTAATTCATTCGTATTTATTTTTAGCTTAACCTAGAAATTGATAAGATGTCAATTCAAGGCATTGAGCACGTGATGTCTTCATTATAAGCCTGTAATCTAGTTGGAACGAAAAATAAAACTTGCTTGACAATATTGTTGACAGATACCATTCAAGTGACATTATTTGCTTGCAAGAGACTCTTGTCAAAGAAGATAAGAAAACTATTATAGTTGCATTAATCATCTTCAGTCGAAAGAGAAGTAGATGTGATGCTTGATCCTGCATAAATCCAACTTGTATATTATTTGCTTCTATGTATTTAAATTATATATGAGTACATTGAAAAAAAGCATTGTATACAAAGAGTTCGGTACACTTAACGGTTTCAGACATCTACTGGGGATCTTAAGACATATCCCTCGGTACTCGAGCACTACATACATATACATGTTTATATTGTTGAACTCAAATCCAGCCTGATATCGACTACAGTGACAACAATAACAAGTGCGTGATCATTCATCCAGGGGAGTGAACTCTTCACTGCTTGTTCGTCCAAGCGTGTTAAACCAAAGTTTTATAAAATCATTTTTTTTTTTACCGTGATTTAAAAACATCGAGTGGTGATTGTTAAGCGACTTTCTCATCGAACGAGTCAAACAGACAAATCCTACGTATCTTCAAATATCCATGTTAGAAATACGGAGAAAAAAAAACATATTCTATTCATTAATACTAAAAAAAATTTTCATACTTTTCATTTTAGGGGTAAGAGTCTCCTGCAAAGTATACACATATATCCACTTTATATTTAAATATATTTATCTACATTGGCCTTCCATATTATCACCAGGAGGGCAATTTATTATATTGTAAATTGCAATTGATTTATTTTCACTTTCACTTAAAAATCAATAAAATGTCTCTTTATAACATTGTCCAACGTGTCGTCTTCATTGAAACCGTGAAATTCAGTTGGAAGAAAAGAATCTTGCTTTACGCGATATTGTCAACTGATATCGCATAAGCAACATTATTTGCTTGAAAGAGACTCTTTCCCCTAAAGCTACATGAAATGTATTTCATTTTAATGGGATTTCGCATGACCAAAGACACTATTCTTCTCCTATGTATCAGAGACCGTCAACCAGAACTGTCATAAAAACAGTCAGCATAGGGTTTCTGTGTTTCAAAAGTTGGTATAGCTGGATATGTGTGTATGTTCTGTGCGGGAAAGCTTGACCAATGGAGCTGGATGATTGAAAATGTAACAACAGATACCGATAGTTCTCGTCAAAATCTTGGCCCAACCTTTCTAGACCAATTCTCGACATAGATTGAGAACTTGTTTTACTCCAGCAGATGTAATTGTTTAATTACGAACACGTTTGTTTTTTTTTGGGGGGGGGGTTCAGTCCTACAATATAAGTGATGATTGAGTTAGTACAAGATTTGTATCAGTCAGAACTGTTCAAAGCAAAAAACAAAAATCAGCATCGAAAATTACATGAAGTACACCATAACACATGATTGAAATTTGTTTGTTTCGGCGTTATTCAGTAGAGATACATCAAACATAGAAAAACAATTATAATACAATTTGACATATTCGATTTGATGTCATTATGGAGGAAACGTCATTACTGTGTTATTAAATCCAAAAATGACTGAAATAAGTTGGGTTTTTTTTCTTCTACACATAGCAAAAAATGATTTTTTGAATGTCCATCTCCCTTACGCATGATGCACAGAGACTTAGACAGACAGACAGACAGCCAGCCAGTTAGTTTGCCAGCCAGATCAACTAGATAACTGAGAGAGACCTATTTTGACAGTTCTGGTTCGAAGGTATCCTATTTTTGCTGGTTTTCAACATATTCAAAGCACAATTCTTGTTTTGAGTGTGTGTTCATTTGATGTTAGGATCGAAATATAGTTCGAGTCGGAAAGGGATAGAAGTAACAAAAATAACAAAACCCATGATAACAGGTTATCATGCCGTGATGGGGTGATCAATTAAAATGGAAAGAGAGAAATGATTGATGTTTGAGTTACTTATCTCGCTGCTTGTAGACAGTTACTTATCTCGCTACGAAATAAGCCTGAATTATCCATGAAAAGAAAACAACAACAAAAAACAGTTGTGAATGTTGCAAGGCACAAACTGATTGAAAAACTTACATTGCAAATTTGACCCCCCACTAAAAAATTTCGAGTGGAGATAAAATTGTTTTGTTAGAAGCGCTATGGAGTAAATGTATAAGATCTCATCCCCTTATCTTCATTTCTGCTTCCTTTCTGCAGTATGTGATTATTACATGGCCAGATTGACTTAGAAGCTGAAGAAACCTATGCTAACAGTTTTTGTTAACATCTGGTTTCTCACTAGTAATATTGCAAAATGGAAAGCTTTCACTCACAATTTAAAAATAACTCTACCAAAAATTGGAAAATCGGAAATGTAGCTCCTCCTCGGGGTAAAAAAAAATCATAGCAAAACCTCATATCGAAGTAAAGAAAAAAGATCTTCATTTCCATGAGGTATGTAAACTGTCAATATAAAATTGTAATAAAATTGTAAAACATGAAAAATTTGCACGTGAGTAATGAAGCCCTTGGGTTGGGAAACCATTCTCAATAGTGATTGAATATGACCCAAAGCTAATCTTGCAACTGTTTGAATACACTAAGAAAAACCAATATTCAGTCACAAACATCACGTTGCTTTATGTATAACCAGCTGGGTACCTGGTGTTGACAGGGAAATCCGAATAAATCTCAAAACTGAACGACACTGGCAAGCAAATGATTTTTTATATAGATTTAATAGAATCAGGAATGACTTAGAGACTTACGAATTACTGCCCCAAAAGACCTCTTCAAGATCATTGACCCCGTTTACATATGCTTAGGTTCAAATAAATGATGAGAAAACGTTCCCTAGGTGATTCTTATCCAAATACACACACACACACACACACACACACACACACACACATATATATATATATATATATATATATATATATATATATATATATATATATATATATATATAGATAGATAGATAGATAGATAGATAGATTGATTGATTGATAGATATGGTTTTACGGGTGTAACTCTAAAACTTTCTGAGAAGGTCCTTGATAAAAAAAAGGCAACAAAAATCGATTTTCTGACAAGCTTTTCTCATAAAGCATTAAGTAAGACCCAAAAGATTGCGACAAATTTTCATATAAATGTAAATTGTTGAAGGTAATTTGATACTTTCTGATATCAGACATGCTTTCGTTCCTTCTCTGCGATGCATAATTTTCGATATCCTAAAGTACCAGCACACATACATGCATACACAAATACAACCTGCAGTTCTCGATAATATAGATACCTATGACGAACTGATGCAAAATATGGAAACTAATTAAATCAGGTGAAAACAAATTCTGAGTAACATTAAGAAATCAAAAACATTTCTGATGTGTCAGCAAATATACCAGAGTAACGGATACTATAGAAATAAATAGGGATAAAATGGAGAGGGGCTGGACATTGGCAAGAAATAAGAACAACAGATGGTGCAAAAGATTAACAGATTATCAGATGATTTAAATCGTCGACTGCGACAGCTGCTGTTGATCCAAAGTAACTTTCACGAAATAATCCAAATCGTCAACTACGACAGCTGCTGTTAAAAGTGTATAGTCTTCAATCTGAGTCATGGCGTCGGGGATGGAAGGTTGTTCTTCAAGCCCCACAGTCAAAGTTAACTGTAAACCAGAGCCATCACTCAGAAATAAGCTTCTTATATCCTTAAGGTCATTTTTGTATGTTGAATCTCTTTCAATGATCATGGCTTCCAACAGTTTTTCTTTCCTATGGAAAAATGTTTTGTTTTTTGTTTACTAGTTTTAAAAATACATGAATTATTTTTGTCCTAGATGTGCTTGGTAATTTTTTGTGTGAAGATCTCTCTAAGGCAGTGCTGCCAACTTTACTTTTAAGTTTATGTCTATAATTGAGTCAAAAACACGTCAAAGTACTTCGAAGTATATATATATATATATATATATATATATATATATATATATATATATATATATATATATATATACATAAGCGTTGAAGTTTATTCAGTTGGTTGTTTTTACTTCGGGGCATCTTTGGCTCCGATGTGCAGGTGCAACCAAGAATGGTACATGAGTAGAGAAAACCCAGTCGAGGTCTCCATATGGGTTGATATTTGAAAGAACTACCATGTATTCTTGTGTTCAGATGGGTTTTTCCTGGAAACAAAAGAATCAAGGGAGGTAATTACAATCCTGTATTCATCTTTTTTTTTTCATTCAGAATTATGCCATCTTCTTTCAATGAGTGTTGAAAAGTCAACTTTAGAGGCGGCCCATCAGATTATCACATTATTGCCGTGAATGCTACTGACATGCAGGTTAGCTACAACTCGTGCCGCCGATATCTCCCAGCGCCGCATATACATGTAATTGATTTCAACAGCTTAACAAAAAGCTACCGTTGAGTTGATGTGTGGAATTTGCAAATATTTTATCATTAAATGAAATTGATATGAAATATTGAAGGAATATCTTCCAAAAAGTATGAGGAAATAATATTATCTATGCATATAAATATTAAAAACAAACAGAATCGTCCAAAAATTTAGGTATAAAAAAATCGATTTCTGTATTTAAAAATGGCTGACAATTTTTTTTGTCGAAAATTCATTGTTTGATTTGATTTGAAAATTAATTAGAAAAAGAAAAAGCAACATCAAAATAGATAACTCAATCCTTTTTTTAATGGTTTTTCATCATCATTTTATAGATATGGTAGGTTGAGTGAGATTTTTTTTGTTTCGCTTCAAAGACGTAGTTTTACCATCCAGTCGTTTTTTCTTCGATGCTAGATGACCCACTCGACTGTTTTTATAATGTTGGTATTGAAAAACCATCCTCAGAGATTGATTGATTTATTTAATTGAATATTCAACATATACAAAATCGTCTTAAAATTAATTTTTGAATGAACTAAATAGTAGTATCAATAGTATTAGTCTTTACAATAAGCAAAGTCATTAGGAAAGAATACTTCGTTACTCGCCCATATCAATCAGGCCAGTTTTAAAACAGCAACTAAGAAGTAAGCTGAAAGTAATAAGTAGTCATACTAATTATTAACAATGATTTATAATACTTCTTTAGAGGGACATGTTTTAATCATATTTTTCTTCTTTTTTTTTCTTTCTAAGTTCTGGTGTCTTTTTTAACAGGGACAGTTGTCTTTCACGGACGCAGGTGTTGACCTGACCTGTCCATGTTTCCCCCAGAGCCAGCCCTGCGTCAAACACTCACATGATGGGTTAAGTAGACACCTTTTTATCAGAGCAACAAATCACTGAACAAGACATGTTGCCTTCCGAGGAACTCTTTCTGATTGAAAAAAAATGTCACTTTAATTTCAGTTCTCTGTTTTACGTGAGACTTTGGAATGAAAAAAAGAAGGTGAAGAAAAAAAATACAATTCTTTCATTTCATCGATCAGAACAAGCAGATAATTAGTAATTAATAGTTTCAAAAATTCCATGCAACATACCAGCCTGAATAGAATCAACTACACGGATATATGTGCATTAGAATAAAACGAATTTTTGCATACAATTATTAACAAAAAGCAATTCTTAGAAAAAAAAACTTGTTATCTGTTTAGTCATCCTAATTCTACACTAAATAAACACTTTTATAAATTTGATACGTAGGCAATGCAAAAGTCCTCCACTAGTATATATATATATATATATATATATATATATATATATATATATATATATATATATATATATATATATATATATATATGTATATATATATATATATATATTATGCAGCGTGATTGAAAATTATACTATACCAATTATAAGAAACAAAAACATCATAATCATCTTGAATTTAAAAAAACGTTTTATGGTGTTGTCGCAAATTCAGTGGTTCAATTTTAGCATAATATGTAGATACCAAATTAGACCCCTCTTTTATAAAATAAATGCTAGTTACGGAAAAAGTAACATGTAATACACTGATTTCAATCATTATTATCATAGTCATCACTAGTTGTTTTGTTTTTGTATCGTCTATCGCTGGAAATACTCCTCCATCGTTGGTGTCGAAGAGCCAATAGTTTCAGAACTTGTCCTGTTTGTCTTGCCCTCTCATATTCTGCGCGTTTAGTTCTGCATTTGATCTCTGGGGACAGACGTTGCGACTCATCATATCCATCGGTTGTCTGGCATTCTTACAATATGACCAGCCCATTGCTTTTTAGATTCCTAAGAATTTCTATGATGTCTAAGCTGTTTGGTTCTTAGTTTCATGGTCAGACTGTTGGTCAAAATCCATGTTTTAGCTCTATAGATGACTTTTGGGAAGATGCATTGGATGTATACCCTTCTTTTGGGGAATCTATGAAACTGCTGCTCACTCAAACGAAGGCTAGCCAACCAAGGGTGATACTTCTCTGGATTTCTTCTTTTTTAGAATTCCAGTTCCTTGTACTAGGTGTGCTAGTGGTGTACTTTCTCCTGCTTTGCAATCTCGATTTCGATTATCATGCGTTCATTTCCAACATTTGTTGTTGCACTCGTACATGACCTTTGTTTTGTTGACGTTTGTGTCGGGGCCAACGTTGATTTTTTTTTTTTTTTTGCTTTCTTCGTTCAGTTCGTTTACCATTAGTTTGAAGTCTTAGAAATTTTTTGCAAAATGGACGCTGTCGCCTGCAAATTTGAGGAAACCAGCGTACCCATCGGCTATTCTGATTCTTCCATCTCCCATTTAAGGTTTCTGATGATCATCTCGCCGCTGGCTGTGAAGGGTTTTGGTGAGCTTGTATCATCTTGTCCTAACCTTTTTAGGGTCTGAAAAGGCTCCAAGTCTTCATGTAACCTGATAAAAGAGCTGACAGTAAACGTGTTGCAATAGTCTGACATACACAGGGTGTACATCTCCCAGAAGGATTGCATCAATGACCTTGTGAATTTCTACTGATTTGAAGGCCTTTTTGAAGTCGATAAATTCTACTGCGAGTAGCATTTTATTTTAGTACTTTCTCTTTTAGTTGATTTATCAAATGGGGACGACCCAAGGTTAAGTAACTTCTTTTGAAGCAAGCACGTCCCTGTGATGGATTTTCGTCAAAGGTTGTGGGGATTCGGTTGTTGATTACCTCGGTGAAAAGTTCGTAGATGCCGTTTAGTAGACTTATTGGTTTGTTATTGTTGAGGTCTTCTTGGTTTTCTATTTCCATATAGCAGTACCATGATTGCAGAGTTTCACTTTCCTAAGAATGTACTTTTTTTGAAGTATAGATTAAATGAAATGGTTAGTTTCCTTATGATGACCTCATCAGCATTTTTGAGTTGGTCGATGGTGATGATGTCTGATCAAGGAGCCTTTCCTTTTTTTTTTTTTTTTGAAGGTTTGTTTCCTTTCTCATGGAGTAAAATCTGAGAGGCCGGCTTGGACATCCAGTTTGTTGTTTCTTTGTTTGGAAGATTTTGTGGTAGAATTCTATGGCACGTTGGACTTTACAGTCACTGTCTGTTCTTAGGTGTCCATTTTCTCTTCTTTCGAGTACACTAATTATGTAGTTACGTCCTGTATTGAGAGTTTTATCAATATTTAAGAAGTCCTAACTTTTTTCAAGAATTGTTCTGATGGTTGTTGTTGGGTATTTTATTTTGTCAACTCTTTTCCTTTGGGTGGTTTTATTTCGTATGGTCGCTTCAATTTCCTTTGTTGTGGTCGGTAGCTTCTGATTTTCGCATTTTCTCATGAGATTGCTCCTGAAACTATACTGGTTGTTTGTGCGCTTTTAGATTTAAACATGAATGAATATAGGTGATTTCGATGAGAAAGGCTGTTATCTTGTTGTTGTATTCGGTGTCGTTTTCTTCTGGTTCAGTAAGAAGTTCATATCAGTTTTTCAGTTTGAGCTTGAAAGATCAAGTGAGCTCTTTTGGTACAGTATGGGTTGCATTTTGCTGTGGAACATTTTCCAACGTTCTTTTTTTGGTGTTAATTTGAATTTTACATCTTACAATTGTGTTGTCACGTCTTACATTGAGTTGATTTAGAACCTGGATATCTTCGACAGTGATGCTTTTGTCTGCTAGGGTGTAATCTTTTTTGTTCTTGGCTTCGTGGTTGATAGTCTTCGAATTCCATTTTCATCAGCCACAGTTTTGTATACGATATGTGGGGATCCACGTACTAAACAAACAATCAAAGAAAATGGACTGCTGCAAGAATCGAACCAGTGACCGGTAGGTATCCACTTGGATATAGCATTGCTGTTACCATTGAGCTGAATAGCTGCTGGTAATGTAGATAGCTAAATTACAAGTAACCACAAGCATCTTCAATTGTTTATCCTGATCTCGCTGTCCAGGCCAAATGATATATTCACTTTGTAATAGCGGGAGATAATCTCAATTGAGTTTCAAAGTAACATAACGAATCTATGATCATTTTGTCAGATTATGTATCCATTTATTTATTTATTTATTTATCAATAATAATAGTAAAAATAATACATATATATATATGTATATATATATATATATATGTGTGTATATATATATATATATATATATATATATATATATATATATATATGTATGTGTGTGTGTGTGTGTGTGTGTGTGTGTGTGTAAAAGTATCATAAAAGTAATGCCTGACTTCGCAGTTCTAAAGTGACTAGGTGCCTACTTCCTCTCCAATCTTTGATTAAAATTGGATTTTTCGATTTGTTCAGTTAGTTTAATATACATTATAAGAGGTAGCTTATTGTCTAGTAATATATTTGATGTCTCGTATTAGTTTTTGGTCGACACTCTGGTGCGAAGGGTTTGACCGCAAACAAGAAGGAAATGGTATCAAACAGCGGGCTCGGGAAGGAGTCAGCATATAATAGCATTACACATGGAGATGGGTCAGTCTTATGTCTCCAAGGTTCTGAAGTGAATAAAGGATGAAGCAACATTTCTACATAAATTGTAATCTGGGTTTTCTTGCTTGAGAAATCCGAGATTGGACCAATACTTGCTAAGTATTTACAAAATAAAAAAAATAAAATAGAATAGAATAGAATAAAAATAAGACCTCACTTTGTCCATTTGGTAACGGAAGTTGAAAATACAATGCAGCGAGTCGACTCTTGGACGGGGACCAGAAAAATTCAAATTGGTTAGTGCAAATACATTGAAGAAACTTATCCTTACTAAAAAAAAAAAAAAAAACATACTCGAGCCAAAGTAAACTTATGACTTACAAGTTGTGAAGTGTGAAGGACTGGAAAGAATTAATCGTCGGCAATGAATGCAACATCCAATATTCTCCCAGGGGTGGAATCCATGATATTTGGGGGAAAAAATCCGAGAAATTTACCAACTGAGCATTGAAACTCAGTAAACTTTCATCCATCAATTATGATATAGAGTTGAATATAACCAGAAAAGGGGAGTGACGTACATATCATGGTACAAATCAATGACTTGGCGGTTTTAAGGAGTAAACTACTGCAGTTCAAACATTTGCTATCTAACTCAAGAAATCGGAAGATAACCCCCCCCCGCTAACATTATTCAAATTCCGTGACTAATCGGTTTTCCAGCAAACAAATCCACATCCTGAACTGGCCTGCAAAATCTGCCGATTTAAATGCAATCACGTAATTGATAGATGAAAGTTTAATGACACGCATATTTGTATGAATATATATATATGTAGGTTTGTTTGTGAGTATATATATATATGTGTGTGTGTGTATGATTGTTTATTTGTGTGTGTATATAAATATATACACAAACACAAACAAACAAACAAACACACACATATTCACACAAATATGTATGTCATTAAAACGTGATTGCATCTAAATCGGGAAATTTAGCAGGCCTGTTCAGGATGCGTGATTGAATGATATCTAATATATATATATATATATATATATATATATATATATATATATATATATATATATATATATGTTATATATATATATATATATATATATATATATATATATATATATATATATATATCAATAAATCATTTAAGATATTATTTACATCATAGGAAATATCATCTATTTTGTTACAATCAATTTAATTCAAAATATTACTTATATCTTTAAAAGTTATCTAAATAGTAATGCCTGACATCTAGCATCAATACCGTCAACGTTTTAATGAAGATCTGATTTGGCAACACTGCACAAGGGACGTAACTTATTTTTCGGTATAACATTAGGCACCACCAGACATGATTAACAATCGCTGTTAGAGATGCTTGAGCATCTAAAAAGTTCATAACATTTATTCGATGCCAAAGCCAGGATTTCGATAAGAATAAACTATTTGATAGCGTCTGGCCCATAAAGATAATTATCTCACGCGATGGGGGAACGGGTATGTGTGATGTGAAGACGAACATCTCGAATTAGAACAGTTTATTTATATTTGAAAAAAAAGGCCCCAGAAGATTTAAGAGATATCGACAGTTTTGTTATCAAGTTGCTAGTTATTGCTCTACGGAATTTAAAAACGAATCTAAAGTACACAGGAGAACCGATATAATCTATAATATTATTTTAATGGTTCATATCTGTATTCAGATGTTACGATCCCTGTGGTCGCATGGAGAGTCACTAGTTTCTCTATCTCACTGTAACGTAAAGACGAATCTTTGAATTTACGAGGTGAGGCTCATGGCAGACCAATCCACCATGATTGGTCGTTATTTTGGGAAGGAGAAAACAAGCCCTAACAAAAAAAGGGACAATTTATCTACCATCAGCGGAAATTTAAAAAAGAACAAAAAACAAAAGACAACACACACACACACACACACACACACACACACACACACACACACACACACACACACAAAGGCTGCATATATCAATGAGATAGAATGAAAAATGATGAAAACAGTTCTCAACGTCGTTAAAGGCAAGATGTTAGAAAAAACTGAGTTGAGTTTAAGAAAGAAAAAAAATTGAGACAGAAAAATTCTGGCTAGCTTGTCGATGGGTTAGTGATCTACGTATTCCTACAGCATGCTGTGTTTGGAATGATCAATTAAAATATTGGGCGAAAAGGGTGATCATTAAATAAGTTGCATCTTTGGTCTTTTGTAGAGCATTGGTCACTGAAGAATCCAAATCTTCTTGCAACTTGTGTGAATGGTACCGGACTCAAAGTGAGGGACAAATATAGCATTAAACCATTCTGAAAATTGCCCTTCCCCGCTTAAAAACTCGTTTCGGTTTCAGGGAATTTTGGAAAAAAAAAAGGCTCTTTTTCGTTTATATATATATATATATATATATATATATATATATATATATATATATATATATATATATGCTATATTATTCCATCCACAGACAGCCGTTTCGTTGTATTACAACTCTTCGGTGTTGCTATAGACTATCAATTATCCCATCCAGTACCACGAGGCAGAATCGAAACCTGAGCTTGAGACCCGGAGGCTGGTATCACACACACACACACACACACACACACACACACACACACATATATATATATATATATATATATATATATATATATATATATATATATATATAACAATGTTTTAAATTTCAGCCGTGTAACACTATTATCACGGCATGAGCGCACTGCATACATACTCAGCTATCTTGATAAACTTGAAAAATGAAAAGACTATGTTGAGAGTTTTAGCATTTTTTTTTTTTTAGAAAGCATAAAATTAAAGCATTGTTTTGATAAATAAAAAAGTATTGTTACGTAAAACACTCGTGTGCTCACTCTCTTGCAAACAACTTAAAGTGAGACAAGTATTTGTGTAGTTTGTCTGTGAGGTTTGCTTGGCAAATACACATCCACCTGATGTACACGAAAAAATATCCTACCTGAGGCAATGGAACCGTTGTCATCATCAGCCTTTCAGCGTCCATAGTTTGACAGACCTTTCTGTCGTGGGCATGTCTAGCTCGTCACACCATCTTATATTTCTGTCAGCCATTTTCACATATGGTCTCTGAGGTTAGTCGATGTGAATGTTGATGTCCTGCAGTCGTCTAACATTTTTGCAATGTGACCAACTCTTTGTTATTTGAGATTTTTTGGTATTTTCTCTGACTTTTTATTATCTGTAATACACTGTGTTGTGTTGTGATCTATACATTTGATGTCGAGCATAATTCTCACCTATGCACGTTCCATGCGTGGAACCTAACAAGCACATCCTTTCGTCCATTCCACTTATCAGAGCCGTCTCCAATGACTCTTTTTGGCATCGCTATCTGCTGTCTTGACACGTTCTCCTTAATCTTATCCACAGTTTGAAATCCCCTGTGTTTCAACAACAACGTGAGAAACGAAGCAGCTTGATCGTTGTAAGTGTTATGGTCACACAGCACAAAATTTCACACAATGGCCTCACATTGATGGCTGAGTCACGAAAGACGGTTGCTCACGCATCCAAAATAAGGCCTCCCCTGCTTTGTTGCTAAGTTATATCAAGGTTACTCAACCGGTTCCTGATATATATTAAATTGCAGGATACTCTCCAGACAAACTTTATCGATTTCTAATATGGAATGTATTATTATAATGCTTTAAACTAATCTGACTAATGTGACTTTTTTTCCAGTCCTAGTCAAACCATTGTTGACATTTGGGCTATTTTACCGACTAATTAGAAAAGTATGGTCTCTTTTGTAGCATTTCGATGTAAACATCGTAGGATTTCAAATTTATTGAAATTTTTGGTCATTTTCACTTTGTAGAAGTGATATTTTACTAATTTGAAATATTTGATGGGTACCCCAGCTTTGCAATGTCATATATTCGATCGTTTTTTTCTGATACCATGATTTATTACCATTGAAATCTTCTATTGCGTCTTTAATTGCAATCTACTTGATCCATTCTTTCACTGTAAACATGTGCTAAAAAGAGGACTGAAAAATTAAGATCGATGTAAAAAATATTCTCTCTTAACTGAAACTGATGATTTACAAAACCTATTTCAATTAATTGCTTCTATATACAGTCTTTCTGGCCATTGATTTATATATTTATATGTGTTTTCTGGCCAGAAACATCTCTTCCTATCTAGCAACCTGTTTTAAATCATTTCAGAAGGTGTACCATCTAGTCTTCTTGAAGAGTCAGTCCCACTTAGTAAACAACCGAGGATCTAGATTTAAAATTCCCTGAGGGATATCAAATACTATGAACACTTAAAGTTGGCCGGTAGGTATTGCAGCTGAAATGTTATGACTATGACGAGATATGAGAGTATGAATGTGGATAGAATAATGTATACAGTGGACATTCACTAATCTGGCACCAGTAGGACCTGAGGAGTGTCGAATTAATGAAAATGCCGAATCACAGAAGGATTACCTTTTAACCTCGTTTTCCCGGATACCATGCCAGCTTTGGGCTTGATTTTTTGGTTCCAGTATCATGTACATCAGGATTAGATAGATAACACAAACGTATTACTGGAAAGGGAAACCACAGACAAAGGCAGACCACTTAAATGAAAATTGTGGATGAGGGGGCTCTGAAAGATAAACTGCACTGAAAGTGAAAACGTGAATCAGATGGATCACTTGGGCGATAAGAGGTGCAGCTAGAAAGTGTAAATTATATCTCAAATTAAATCAATAATCTCATTATTGTGAACGTTGATGACGTAATTTGTATATATATCACGAGAATTGATTAAAAAATGATTGTTCTCCGATTGCGTCATTGAACTGAGGACTGGCAAATCTTATGGAATCGTGCGAAAACACATTTTGAAGGGAGGGGAAGCATAAGAAAAACAAGTGAGTTTTTTTTAAATCAGGAAGTAACGTTCTGTACGTTGAAAAACTCCGCTTCCGAAGTGAACAATTATCACAAATGTCACACGTCTGCAAACGATGGTCAGTCAGAATCATCAACATTGTCATCTTCAAAAGTGAGTGTTTGCAAGAACGAGTTGATAGGTCAATAGACCTAGTGAAACCGAAGAATCAAGATCAAGGCTGATGTGGTATCCGGGAAAATTTGAGATTACACTTGCTTGGAATAAGTTAAGTTGACTGAAAATTAGTGAGGGGACTACATTACATGTGGCCAAATTAGTGGAGGTATACTATTATAATTCATCGTTTTCTGAGAGAAAGCAATTTCTTTATTCAATATATTTTTCTAAAAACTTTTGTTTTGAGCAAAATATCAGCTGATTTGATCTTCTGAATCCTCCAAATGCATGCTGTCTCCGTTTTTGTTTTTTGTTTTTTTTTCAAGTCTTCTTATCACTTTTTTTCTTTTTCTGTCGTTTTGTTTGTCTTCCCAACTAAAAAATATATTTTTGACTGCGAAGATCTGAAAAAAATGAATCAGCTCTAGGCTAGACAGGTGAGTAAACAGCGCTGTTTACTCATTGTTGTAGACTGGCTGTCTGAGTGGTTGCAATGAAAAGCAAAGATAATTAGGATGAAAGTAACACTAATCAAAAATTGATGATGGTAAAAAACAAGACTTCAACAAAATCATGAGACTGATACAACTTTTCCCAAATATTTTTTGCTATGACCCACTTGCTTTTGGTGCATGTACCTGATGGGATCATAGCTGGTTAATTTTTGAAATACCAATTCCTATGATACATATGCTTACTCATTGTGAAAAAAAGTTTTCAAACGCCTGAGTTTATATTCTTTACACTAATCATGTCCGTTATTCTCAACAATTTTCATTCCTATTAATGACACAAAGTTTATTTCGATGAAACAGACATGTCGGGTGTTTCTATTGACACATGTCTCAACTGTCAAAATTCATCACACCTCTCTATCGTGATGGTCACAGAACCGGCATTTCCTGAACCTTTCCAGTTCGTCATGCCATCTCAAATTCTGCTCACTTCAGTTCTGTATTTGATCCCTTGGGATCCATGTTGTGAGTCTTGATGTCAATCGGTTGTCTTCCATTCTTGCAACATGACCAGCCCATTGCCCTTTGAGTTTCATAATAGTTTCTATGGTGTCTTTGATTCCTATTTTTTCCTCAATATTCTGTTGTGCCATACGGTCTTTCCATAGGATTTTGATTATGATTCTCTTATATGCACGTTGCATGGTTCTCAATTTCCGAGTTAAGCTCTTAGTTAGGTTCCATGTTTCAGATCTATAAGAAACTATCTGGACGATGCATTTGTTGTATACCCTTCTTTCTAGGACATAGGACTTTCTTAGTCTTGAAGGCTGAGCTTACTGTACCGAAGCATGCCATCCTGAAGTGCTTTTCTGCTTGATTTCTTTTTCTTTTTAGGATCCCAACATCGTCTTAGGTAGATGAAGTGTTCTACTTTTTCAGTCTTTGCATTGTTCCTTTGTTTCCAATATGTCCGTTGTACATAACCTTTGCTTAGTGAATTTCATTATCTTAAAAAAGATCTCAGTCAACAAAGGTTTTGTCATCAATTTTCTTACTTAAAAAAAAATTCCAACATAATAGTACACATCTCATTGGTTGTAATAAAAGACAGTTGACATTGAACAGAAACTCAGTCCACAATCGGTTGACTTCACTAACCTAATGCTGTCCTCCAAAATATATATATTGAGATACACACATGCATTGAGATAAATCGAAGAACTGAAGATGTTGGAGTTGAATAAATGGAGTGAGAAGGAAAAGAATTAAAAAGTAAAAAAGAAACAAGATGCGAATGACAGAAAGAAGGGAAATGGATGAACCAGAGGAAAGGTGAGGGGAAAAAAGAATGGGATGAGCAATAAAAGATACTCAAACTTGCCATCACAGTCAATAAATGTACATTCGTAGGGCTTAAATTTGAAGTCATGTGGAAAATTACGGGAACGAATGAATATGGCAAGAATGAATTCTATTTATGACATCACTGGCATACTCCCAAGATCTAAAATAGAGTAAGAAATGAAAAAAAAAATACATCAGAGAAGTAAAGAAAATACACCAGAATGTTATAAATAAACCTTTCAGAATAAGGTCTCCAAAAGGTCAGAAGAGCTTCTTATTTTATCTATTAATTTATTTTTCTTTTATTATGTTTTTTTTTTCCAAAAATAAAAACAAATCTTTTTTCCAGTGGAGTACTGATACCAAATTTTCGGTCTGTACACCGCTAGAACACAAATACATTGAAACATGCTCATATCTAAAATGAAAAGGACAGAACCGTTTGCCATCTATGGTGGCTTTTGGATGTTCAATTTTCTCATGAAAAGAGTGAATCCAGGAAAAAGATTATACAAAACTCCGAGTTGGATGATTGAAAATTGTCATGGTAAATATCAAAAATGCTTTGGTGGGGGGGGGGGGATTATCGATTACAGACCCAACAAAATTTTAAAAACACCCGTGAAGTGAAGTTACAAACATTAGAAAAGCTGGGAAAGGCCTTGGTTCAGCAATGGGCCTCTTTGGTCGTTGATCGTTATCAAGATGATCATGATTTTGAAAAACAAAAATGAATGGTGTAAAACGAATAACAACTACTAAAAAAGCTGATAAGCAAATATCTAAGGAAAAACGATGGTTTGAAATTGAATATTGAGAATCACGAAAAGAGGAAAGGGAAAGATCAGAAGAAAAACTGTTGAAAAAATGTATTTAAACATACTTAGAATTACTGGAAACGCAGTGTGGAGTGATCCTTCCATAAATCATGGTCTGAGTAGGGTCCAAGTGTTAAACTTTGGAGTAAATACGATGTGTTTAATAAAAAGATGAATTGGAATTATGAAAAAGATTGCTAAAGACGAAAGTGTTTGTGCAAGGAGTATGTGTGAAGACTCAAACAGAATGACACTGGCTTATGCTGGCAATAAAAAGCAGCAAAGACTGAGATGAAAAAAGCTGCTCCCCAAAAGTCAATAATACCTGATAATGATTCATCTGATTAATCACTATCATATCAAATGTGCTACGTAAGAACAATAACAAATATGGTGCAGATTTGGGGACATGGAATATAGCTTTAAGTAATTAAGAGAGAAACTGGGGAGAAAAGCCAGCGAACAAGAAGGATACAAAAAACAAGGTTGCATCGTATGAACTAAGTACACAACCGAGGAAGGAGCCCGGTCACTGCAGGGGTGAACCCTGCTCGTATGATTACTGCAACATTTGTAGTGGATATTAATGGATGACACAATATATATATATATATATATATATATATATATATATATATATATATATATATATATATATAAGCATAAATGTGTGTGTGTATATATATATATATATATATATATATATATATATATATATTTAGTGATAAATTTATCTTAATACACATACACACTCAAATTCATATATTGATACATTCATTCTAATATATGAGTATTTATATACATATATGTACATAGGCACATTAGTACATCTATACATAAATATATACACGGTGTATGTGTATTAACATAAATATATGACAGAGACTGTATTTATATTGTAATGAAACAAGCCTTTGCGTATTCGTAGAAGACATTTTGTAGATATGTGAAACTTGTAGACTTGGCTGAGTTGGTAAGAATACTGCCCACTGATCACTTCGTTTTAAAAGTTGGGGTAATGTTCCCTTTATTCATCAGTTTGGTTAAACGTAACGGAACAAACAGTGAGGGGCCGACTACAGTGTCAGACTTGGAGTGGAAATTGACGAAACAATATTCGCTATCAAAAACACACTGAAGTACGCAAAGAATAGAATGAAACGTAATGGAAGTAAATGTTACAAAAACACGAACCAACAAACCAAGAATTGAGGTAAAAAAATAAAACAAGCAGAAAAACCAAAGAAACCGGAAATGGAAAGTATTCAACGGGCAATGTAAAAGCTTTTGCGCATGCGTTTTTCTATTCCAGCAAACACACGTCTAATGCGCATGCTCGGATGGCCACGCCATCAATCTTGCTTGAAGGGTTTTGACACCCGAAGCGCTTTTGGTTTTGAGAGCCATCTGAATGGCCGCAGACTGCCATACTTAAGTGGACGAGGCTTTCCACGGACTTCGGTGTACACGACAGAAAACGATTCAGTCTGCTTAATGCTTCTGATATTGGTTATTTTCTTGACCCTGCAAGTCAATATGACAACCTGTGCAGTGTTTTTCTACGTATCTCAAGACCATGGCTATATTTGCAGTCTTGAATATTAGTTGCAAAATACTTGTCCTATGGATTGGTTATTCAGTCAAGACATATAATGAGCAGTATGACTTCTTCTGTTTATTTTGTGTTCCGTATCAATGGAATATTCCACAGAAAGGTAACATTTTAGCCAATGAAAATACTCTTTCGAACAAATGACTCAACCATGAAATTTTGATTACATGTCCTCACGTTACGATAATTATGAATATTCTATCTTTAATCCATTGAAACACAAAAAAAGAAGCAATCTAATATTGCTGATGAAAGTGATAGTATCATTTTTTTCATACAAAGGGAGATAACTATCAGTAACAGATTTGATTTTGCTTACGTTGACATTATCTTAATGATACTTTTGTGTTTCTAGTTCTATTTCACACGTTATAGAATCTTAACGATTAGGATTTGATGGATATTAGACTCTCTAACAGCTGATATATATATATATATATATATATATATATATATATATATATATATATATATATATATATACAATTATTAATTGTGCCATCCACAGACTGCCGTTTTGTTGTATTACAACTATTCAGTGTGGCTATAGACATCCAATTCCACGAAGTAGAATCGAAACCTTCGATTCAGACCAAGACACTGACATTTTACCAACTGTTTTACGCGGAACTAAATGGTCAGTAGGACCGAACTAAGCAATGTATATTCACTTACGCATAATTACCCGTCTACTAAAGTGCTCTATTCGAAAAGTATATATATATATATATATATATATATATATATATATATATATATATATATATATATATATATATATATATATATGCTATTTGAATATATATATATAATTTTCGGATAGAGCACTTTCGAGTACAGTACTTGTAAAAAAACAATGGACAGTTGAGGCTTTCTCGAAACGATGAGAAGAAAGCACTCCTGACAGTAGATATGAGAAAATTACGGAAAAAAAATGGATAAAACAATATCATCAGCGGATATATGTTGATTTTTGTTGTGTTGATGAAAAGTGGTCCTGTAAAATGTTGTTATAGTGAAAATTGGAAGGTGGTGAGAAAATATACGAAAAAAGTAGGTGTCATATCTCGATTTTTCTATTGAGACGTGGGTATGTTTTTCAAATCTCAAACGTGTAAGCAGCGGACAATTTTCTCTGCAACGAATGAAATTTAGCCGAAAATGGTAGTTTGCAACATTTAAAATGCACCAGAACATGCCGACTTGGTAATATAATTTTTTTGAGACGTAACACTTTTTTACTGTTGGATTTACTCTTCACCTTCCTAGCATACACACTCACATATACATATTCATCTATATACATATACATACATAGATATATATGTATATATATATATATATATATATATATATATATATATATATATATATATATATATATATATATATATATATATATATAAAGAAAGTGACGTTGTTTTGCTAACAGTATGCCTAAAGCCGTGTCAGTATCTAATTGGAAAGGTATTGTTAAGTAAAAATCTTGAATTCATCACATACTAAACTTGAAAAGACTAAATAGCTTATTGGTATAATGGGTAGCCTTGGGTTTTATTGACAATACTTTGAATCCGATGAATTAACCGGGTATTAAACCAGAATGGAAAAAAATATCCTTCATTTAAAAAAGTTTATATGTCCTATGTTAACTAATATGCCTTAGAATTTCTTGTAGAAAGGTAGGGGTGTTCTTACATGAATGATATATTTTTACCTTTCTTCTTTTTCAAATTGATTTTTTCAGGTATAAATTCAGAAAACAGTGTTGTTCACCCAAATTGAGATGACAGTCTCATCTGTCATGCACCGTGTCAAGCGGAATGAGGGACGACCGGGAACGCTGTTGATTGAAAAAGAGAATTTCAGGATGGAAAACAACATAACGCGAAATTGATATAGCTCTAGGGTGAGGCTTGATCATATACTGACATCTAATATTTTGTTTGTCCCTTTTTGTGCAACAAATACACCAACAAAAATATGTCAATTCCGAATATGACATGAACTGAACTTACGCAACAATCTAGACTCGATGTCTATTATTGTAGATAAATGACGTTTAGGAAATATACTTATAGATATAAAGAAAAGCCAAAAATTATGCTGATAAATTAGCCATATCAACCTATCAAGATATATAAGTTGATGATATTAATGAACGCTGGAGAGTGAAATAACTCGAATATTTATAGTGCTACTCACTGTAGCTAGAATAATTGTATATTACACAGGATTACAGAGAATCGTCCAAGTTGAACTATCCTGAAAACCAATCTATAATTTTAACCATCAGATAAAAGTAGAATTGTGGTGTGACTTGCTGAAACTTAACCCAGTCGGTTTTATCAAAATTTGGGTAAATACAGCATTCTTGATTTACGTGAAAGTCACAATGTTAGGTCGATTTTTCTAGTGATTGTTTCCAAAAGTTCGATTCTCTTCCTGAATCGATATCCTGACCAAGTAACAATAAATAGCCTACTAAAGTCAATGGAGGAACTGTCTTCAATCATGTTGGCTTTTTAAGATACTATTTTCTACGCTTTCACCCTGCTTCAGTTGTTTAGTCTTGGAGTTAACCACATGTAAAAACTTAATCATGATGGAAATACTCCATCTAACAGCTAGAAAGCACTCAAAGAGCGCATACCCCTGTCAAGACGATTAGGAAAGTATTTTTGCGTGGATCTGCCTAGGAATTCAATAATCTATTACAATGATCTCTCGAGCCAATTTCATTGAAAATCTACAGCTTTTAAATACATGGAATTTGGCGATATTATTTGGTCTAAATATATAAATACGACACAGGCAATTGTGTGTGGATCAATCCCCAAATTCATTAACTTTTTTGACTCATCATTGTCCACCCTTTGACAACATCTTCAAATGATTGTGCAGGGATCCGCCCCTATGATGCATTTACTTATTTTATCACCTATTGCTAACTTGTCAATTACATTTTTTTGAAAATCATTGAGAATCTTCGGATATACCATGAGGACAACCATGAGCTTATATATAAACGTATGGAAGAAACTGGAAAACCTCTCGATCAAAACAATATTCATTGATCCGTCCCAAATTTTAACCACTCTTATTTTATCCCATTGCCAGGCATTCCCCAAAATATCATTGAAATCCATTGCGGCGATAAAACATGTTGACAGACAGACAAACTGACTGATTGAGAGACGGGCATGACTGAATATGTATACCTCTTTAACTTCGTCGGCAGAGGTGATTATGATAAGCAAATATTATAGCAGTTTATCACAACCGTATGTAGCGTATGATCATCACTGATGGCATTGTGTCAAACTAGACAAAGAGATTCCATTAAAGAAAAAATAATCCCAAGAAATCCTTGGTTACCCTTAAAGCATATTGATATCATATCCATTATGTAATTATATATTGAGTGAAAACAGAAATGAATTAACCCCTGCCCCCTGTTCAAAACCTTGGTTTGAGGGCTTTCCTCGCATTTTAGAAAAAAGAAGTGACATGCAACTGTATTCGAACACGATGGAGAAAAATATATTGTCATTTTTTTCACCTTTAACAACGAGGTATATGTTTAATCCGATGTGCTCCCCACTGACTGTAGTTCCATCCGTCTATCTTCAAAAGTTTCCGATGAATTCCGGCGGGAGGTTCCATCATAGGGTAAGAGAGAAATGATTAAACTTAGGAATGGATCCAGGAATTCGGACCGATGGAAATCCTTCCCATACATTATGTATTCCCTCATGTCTATCAACGCAGTATCTGTAAAGGTTTCCAGTGGAATTTCTGTCCAGTTTTGTTGAATGATGGGTCAGAAAAAGTGATGAGTTTTGGGTTCAGACCTAGGACTCTCTTTTGGTTGAGCAAGTTTATGGTTTTATTTTACGGATTTGTGAGCTTCCTTGTAGTTATTACTGTTATGATGAGAAGGAGAAGAAGGAAAAGGAGGAGGAAGGGGAGGAGGAAGAGGATTGACTCATACTGTCGAATCCAAATCTCTTCCCTGCACTTCTAATTCAATGAAGGTGACAGGGTGGGTGGCTGCAATTATGGTTGAACAGTCTTAACCGGGAGCGACATTGCCGCTGGCAGTCTGGGCAGATGAAGTTGTCACCTGCCTGAGGTTGATCTTCAGTAGTACTAAATTTACCTAAGAGGATACATTTCTTGGTTGTAAGGCTTGAAGTTTGGCACGCACAAACTATCAACTACACATTCTGATGCAATTCTATTTACATCGATTGAAATAATTAAATCAAGTTTAGGCTCCAGGTTGTGATTATATCCAGCAGTAGCCTGCTTAAGATCCTTTCATCATTAAGTTGGTCATTTTTCTTCCTTTTGTTTTGCTTCTTTTTTTTTTTAATTTTTTGGTTGGTTTTTTCTTTCAAATACGTTTGCTGAACTTTTCCATTTTTTTTTCTCCGTCAAATGTGCTTTACCATTGATATTTTGGCAACAAGATTAGTTGTCCGTAAAAATACCAAGGACTTGGAAAAACGTGTTTTTATCGTAAAAATCTTTGTGTCATTATTGAGAAAAAGATTGTAGACAGTTTTATCAAAAGGTTGAATCGTGATGAGTGAAGTTTGCAAAACGGTAAATTACACAGAGAAGAATCTCTAACTAATCTCTGATCGTGTGCCGGCTCTGTCGTGCACGTGAAATGGTTTTATTCTGTGGTGTTCAAAGCACCATACACCAGTGTGGCAGATCTTTGTCAACTATTGATAATTCAGTGCTAGCCTAAACCCAGGGGTCAGAGTCCCATACTTTGATGGTAGATTCTAAGACGTCCCTGTAACTTTTATACTGGCCTTCTTGATAACTCTGGTCGATGTGATGGAGAACACTTCAATACCTCTTATTCCACATCGTTCAATTACGGCTGTATTTGATATCGACTGCAAAGCGACCATCACGGCCGAGCCGCCTACCAGGAGACACCTCACTTGGAAACCACGTTTGCCAATGTCGTCACCTGTCCTTTGCCATCAGACATTAGTAAGAATCGATAATCATTAGGGTAGGCTACAGTTCTGGTTAGTTAGCTAATAGAAACTGTCTCATGATCGATGTATTTTGGAAGCGTGCCCTGTTGGGGTTGATCCATAGAAAAAATTGAAAAAGGATTTTTAATGATTGAACTTTGTCTTTGGCCTTTTTGCTTGGTAGTGATTATCGAAATGTTCAAATTCCTCCTCAAAACGTTAACAAACATTGTAGATTAAACCCCCAGATAAGCCAAAACTGCATTCTCCAACCGAAGGAGGAGTAAATGTTTGAATATCCACTCATATGGTTCCATTGATACGACATGTTCGCCTAAGCCATACAGAACTTAGCCAGCAAGGTAGAATCATGTAAAAACTAAAGAAACCTATGTTGAGAGTTTAGTAGATGTTTTCAATAAACTAAGCGTCGAAAGATACTTACCACCAGAGTTAATGATTGAACAACCGTGGTGTCAAAATTTGAACTGATGTCAGAAACATTCCATTAAAGGATAAATATGGTAAGAATAAATGTTATTCATGACTCACGTATCCATTGGAAATAGAATTTAAAATGTTTAGTAACTTTTAGATTCCAGTAAATCCAGATATTTTGGTACACCTGTCAAAATAAGGCCTAAGGTAAGGGAAAAAAAACTTTTCTTTTTTTTTTTTTCGAAAATCAAAAATATTATTTTAAGAGGGATCCAGTGGAATTCTGATGCAAATGTTCAGGTCAGTAGATTCGGCCATGGTTGTCCAATACAGTAAAAAGTACACAAAACGTACACAATTGGATACGTGTAAATGTGTTGTGCATACTTGCCACCATTCTCTCTTCGATAGACAATGACTACAACGTACAGGAGATGGACACAAGCGCTGTAAATAAACAAATAGTCCAGTCCGAATGATTCGAAAGCAAAAGCCCGTTTTATTCAATGGTAGAATTCCTAGGAATGAACTACATAATTTAGAATATCAAACAAAGCCTATCTTCTTTTAATCAAATTTCATTTTGAGACGGTTGTAAAATTGTCTTGCGTCAGTATAGAAGGTGGTGAGTGCTTCTTTGACTTGAAATCAGCGTGAAAATCTTGGCTCTTGATTGTTGCCCACCACTGTGCATTGACATCAGCAGAAAATGTGCAATGAATCTGAGCCTTTCAACTCGAAAAAGGAGTAAGACAAGATTAGCCGAGCTCACCCAAACTCTTGGCAACCTGCTTCGAGATAATATTCCGAAAACTAAACTGGGGAAATAAACGAGTCACAATACCTAAGCAAGCTCAGGTTTGCAGACGTTTTTTGCAGGGAACTATATTGATCCCCAGATAATTTTTGATGAACTAGATGAAGAAAGCAAGGCAGTAGCTCTTCACAGAAAATTAGTACAACGAACGTCATGTATAACAAACGTCTTGAAGACAGAAACACAACAATTAGAATTAAAAATACTATGCTGGAAGAATAAACCACTGCATCTACCTGGAACAATGAATCTATGAATTCCCTAAAAGAAGAAAAATCAAGTGAAGTATCACTCTGGGTTGATTAGCTTTTGGTTGAGCCCACTGAATCTTTAAGAATGAGAAAATCCCAACAGTCTTAAAAAAAGTATACTACCAATGCATCACTCCCATGATCACTTATGGAGCTAATACATGGAACCTAGCTAAAAGATTGCCTTTCAAACTGCGAACCATGCAATGTACCCACGAAAAAGATCATGCTCAACATCATATGGAAAGATCACAAGACAGCGCAGTATATTAGAAGGAGAACAGGAGTCAGAGATATACGAGCCATCAGAAAATTCAAATGAGCCAGTCAATTTGCAAGGATGTCAGGCAACTGCTGGACATCACAGCTTACAACATGGGTCCCCAGAGAATATATGCAAAACTGTGACCGTTAAAATATAAAATGGCATGATAACACTAGACAAGTTGAGGGATAATTATTCTCGCTATGACCATGATAGAGAGGTCTGGCTACATCTGGTGAATATATGTATCCAACATCGAAGGCCACTGTAGTTGCTGCTGCCGCTGTTCAATAAAGTATCATTAAAGTCAAAGATCGATCCTAGTGTGGTGACTTTAAATTCAGCATTTTTATGACAATTAAAAAATTTTTTATCAAACTTCTTTAGCATTTTAGACGATTAAACGTTAGCAGTAGTTGAGTGGGGAAACGGCACTAAAAATGAACTCGTCTAACTGAGTTCTAACTTTTGCTGGGACTATTTATGTTCACACGAGCCTAGTTCCCCCTGAGTGACAAACTGCGCCTGTTTTCTCCTTGAACTCAATCCCCTGTCTTCGAATTTTCTCATTGATCCTGTTTTTACTTGAGATATTTCATACATCATATAGTTCCAATGAATATCCCATCGAAATTCCTCCAATGTGCGATATCTATGCACAGGTTTTTGCTTTGCATTGAAAAAGATGAACAGTTTTTTGTGCATTCCTTTTTTACTTGGTTTTCCCTGGCTCAGTGATTCCAAATCATCAATCTCATGATTTTGAACAAAAATGGCGGTCTTGTCTCATATTCTTACAACAAGAGACGTGTCAAGGCTACATGAATCATGCTGTTTTCTTAGAAACGCTCTTCTAGGATCCATGCATATTTATATAGACAGCATCATTTATGTCTAACATCAGATGGAAAATGTCCACGCAGAAAGCCTCGTCTGCATATGACAGAGTTTTGAGTAACTCTTCATTGTTCCACCATCTTTTTTCTCGTTCTTTTATTTCCCAGGGTTCCATTCATTTTTTTGATATTCTCGATTTAATATTCTTCTTTTATAGGATCTGCAACCCCAGATAAAGATAGAGCAGGACCAATAGCATATGTTATAAAAGGGCCTTACATTTACAAAAATCACGCATTAATTCCAGAACCCATGACTTTCTAACTTGCATAGTATTTTTTCCTCTTTTCATTCAGCCAGACAAATTCAGCTGGTTTATCAGTAATGTTATTAAAAACAGTCAAGCAAAACTGTCAAGTTTCCCAAGTTTTTAAGTTACTCCAGCTGGTGAGTAATGTATCACGCATATCGCACCCATGGAACTGGGGGATTGAAAACTGCAACATATATTCATATTATGTCAACAATTTTTTTTTAACCCTCCCCTACATATGTTTTCGGTCAAGGGTTCAATTTTCCATTTAAACTTATGCAATATTGATGACTTACTTTGCCCAGGAATTATTGACGAATGTTTTTTTGAGGGAAATTCAGATTTTTCTTAGGAATTACTGCCCATCAAAATGGCAGAGAAGTAACTTATCCATTGATCACTCCAATTTTTCTAATTTTTAATTGATCACCCCAAATACTGAAAAGAGACGTTGAACATTTGCTGATTTCTTTTGAGTGAATAACCAGACCTGTTACTTTGTATTTGTTTTGAATCGTGTATTGATGAAAAGGCAGGATCCCTACAATATGCTATATTCTCATATATTTAAATAGGCAAGTTTGGTACAAACACACTCTGACCCTCCCCATCAACGACCCTCCTTTATTGCAAACCCAACATGACTCTCACCTACAAAGATGAAAACACCTCACCTCCTGCTCTTACTTAACAACCCACAACACAAAATGGCCCTAGTCATTCCTCCAACCCCAAACATGTAAACAACACACGATTTTCTCTGTAACACTGCAAGTTTCGCAAAAAGATAACTGGAACCCGTCGAAATGCATTAAAACATGCCAATGTTATAATAGAAATCGGCTATAGTACTGGACAAATTACGTGAATTATGTTATAAAGGTGTTGGTAAAAAGTTGACTGAAATGACATACATTTTTGAAAAACATTTCTAATATATCTTGTTTTTGAAGCTATGTAGCTTTCTAGGAAGTGATCTCAGAATGGTAAATCTAAACCAACACCAACAAGGAATGTAAGAAAATGTTCAACACAAAACTGCAATCACCAAACGTACTGAAAGAACCCATCCGACCTTTCAAGCTCAAACTGAAAAAATGATATGAACTCCTTATCGGGTTAGAAGAGAAGGATAACAACATCAGTGGGCTTAACAACAAAATAACTTATTCTTCTAAAGTAAGTCATCAAAATGCTTGGACCAAAGAGCAAACGAACCATCAGTAAAATCTCAAACTAACAATCTCACAGAAAATACAATATTCTCAAACTAACGACAACAGTAAGAGAAAAGATTGAAGCAATTGAATTAGATAAAACCATCAAAAATGAAAAAAATGAGATGAAAGAAGATACAGGGCAGCAGTCATCGAAGCGAGTCTTGAAAATGTTATAGGTTGCAAAGTTATCAACTAATTCTTAATGCAGCAAGAAAACAGATAACCAGTGTGCTTGAAGTTAATGCTGACCTAACAATAGATAAGGACCAGATTTTCGAACGTACCCGGAAATTTTACAAAAACTTGCACTACAGAGAATCATACGCCGCTCACATGGAGGGATCACAAGAGAGCACAGTATATTAGAAAGAAAACAGTATGCGATATCAGGTAATAGTCCATAAGAAAACTTTTAGGACAAAGGGCTGGTCACGTTGCAAGAATTTCAGACGACCAATAGACATCATGACTCAACGTAGATCCCCAGAGATCACATACAAAACCAGGACCAACAAAATATAGGATGCTGTGACGAAAGAAATAGGTTCAGAAGGTTCTGCTTCCGTGACCAACGACGGAGAGATTTGGCAAATGACAGACATTAAAAGGATATACACACACATACACACACACACGCACACGCACACACACACACGTATATATATATATATATATATATATATATATATATATATATATATATATATACTTTTTAAAGTTACGTAATTCGTTCATTATAAGCTTATTTATGCAATGCTCTTCTAACTCTGGAATAGAGCACTCTGGTGGATGGTAAATTGTGCTCAAGTAAATGTATTGCTTAAATTCAACCTTACTGACCGTCCAGTTCTGCGTAGGGCAGAGGTAAAATGCCAGCGTCTGGCTCTGAAGCTAATGTTCGGATCCTACCTCGCAGTATTTGATGGGATAATGGATAGTCAATAGCTACACTGGAGAGTTGTGATGCAACGAAACAGCAATCTATAGAAGGCTCAATAATTATAATGTAAATATATATGGAAATATACAATGATTGTATCTTATATTGTAAATGTATAGACGCCATTTTTTCATATACACTGGAGATAAAGCCAAACTAGAAAATTCTTTGCACATGATTCAAACAAATTCGATTTTGCGACATCTCCTGACTCCTTAACCTTCCTAGACGCCTGCAACAACATTATGATAAACAATCAATTCTCACACAACAATATCCCTAGAACCACTAAATTCTATAAACCATGCGACAAGAAAACTCGTCTATGTTGCAACCACCTTATGAACACCAACACCTTAACTAGCTCTACCAATAAAGAAAGTCTCTATATATTCCAGGAAAAAAATATTGGAGCGAAAATATTATATACTTCCGAGAATATAAGATTCAATTTTCAATACATAGGTAAGTCTGAGTGGCAATTTAACATTAAACCTAAAAGCTATAGACACAGAATTAAATCACAAAACCATCCAAGTTCACTTCTTGTAGAACTGCACTTTCGCACACCGGAACACAATTTTGCCACAGACGCTAGCTTCACAATCATTGAAAAGGATAGGCAAAATACTCCCATTGACATAACTAAAATTCTGCAAAGACATGAAGATATGTGAATCAACGAACTCAAAACTCTCTCCCCTAATGAACTTAACACTAAACTTAACAACCCTAATCACACAAGTCTCTAAATCATAATCTTCCCACAAACTTAGTTTCCATTCACTTTCATTCCTGGGTCTGTCACACTTCCTATAGTCCAATATATATATATATATATATATATATATATATATATATATATATATATATATATATATATATATATATATATATATATGTATATATATATATATATATAATGATTGAAGACGATGATCATTCGAAGTAATCTGATGTCAGAAAATGTTGTCAAGTTACTGTTGAAATCTTCTTTGGTCACCCCTGAAACAATGTATTGTTTCCAGTGACTTCTCACAGAATATTACATCAATTTTTATGAGTATTCATATCATAACCATCAGTTACTAGTAAACAATAATGCATGGTGTTACAGTTGGAATCACTAACCACTTGGTTACCCAGACACGTATATAAACAAAGAAACATTAACACTTGAAAAATGACGGGTTTATTTTGTTGTTTGTCGTCTCTACTGAGATATCCCTGGTGGTATTCGCTAAAAGCCAAAAGGGACAGCTCGTATTTCATTATTAGTAGCCAAAACATTGAGTCAAACGCAGGAAGAGGTTTGGTTAGTCTCTCAATAGGAACTGTCATCTGAACATCGTTTTCAGAAGTATATAGTGTTGGAAAAGATCAATTGAAAAAATTGAAAAAGCGGTGAAGAGTGAAAAAAGTTTTTTATCTCTCCTATTGTTGGACTGTGATCACTAAAAATACCAAATTTTTGGAAACACAACCAGACCAATTTAGCATTAAATCAGATTCTGAATTGAACTACTCCAAGCAAAAACCTATTTTGGGGAGAGAAGAAAAACTTTTTGTTCCAGATAAATGAATGTTTAAATCATTAGCTGTCTAGCTCTATAGGGGCAATCCATACTCGTTATATACATAGCCTCGTAGAATCACTTAAAAGCTGGTGAAACCTGTTGATGTATGTTGACAGTTTTTGGTTGTCAGTTGATAATAAAGAAATAGGAAACAGAAAATAAAACATTCCCAGCGAATAATAGCGTAGCTTTTTATTTGTGGGCCACTATTTTATATTTCCCTGTTTCCCATTGTAAATATCGTTATAAATTATTCCTGAGATAAAAATGAGTATAACTACACTTTTAGTCCGGAAATTTTTATTTATTTATTCAGACATGCTTTTATACAGAGGTTTAATAACAAACAAATGCTGGCTTAAGTAGAGTTTGTTGTATAATGATTTAAGTGACATTTTGTTAATTATCTTGTCTAGCATTTGAAGCTCTTATCTTCAACTCCAATTAAAAATTGACCCGTAAATAAAATGTTTTTTTCGACTTTTGGAGGTGCGAAGATATGAAACAGATAACTGCACAGAAAACAAGACTCGACAAGCAAAGTTCAAACTCTCACTTTGACCGTTTGTGTTCACTTCACACTAATTTCCTTGGAAAGGCCATGAATCCCCTCCCCAGCTATTGGGAAAATAGCGCTTTGTCAAGTGGTTTATTCGGCTTGTTGTTTCAACGTCTAATTGTTATTATCTTTACATCTTGTTACCTTTATGTCTAATTCGCATATTGCAAACAGGCTCTGCAAAAAGTAATGTAATATATGGAGCCCAAGTACAAACGTCTGCAGCAATAGCCGGGGTAAGGGCCCTGCAGAATTTGTGCCTCGGACATTTGGCTTGGGAACAATACTAAGTATATCTCATGAAACAGAAAGGAAGGGCCATTCGTATGGTTGACATATTAATGCAGGATTCTTCAAGGGGGCCAAAGCTAGTCTACAACTACAATAGGCCAAGTGTTACGATATGAAGTCTGGTGGGGACTCTTTAATCAAATATTCGATTTTATTGCAAAATATCCAATTCTCTCTTCTTTTGAGAATTCTTTTTTTGTTGAAGATACTTCTTGCGTGGGGTTAAGTGAAGTAGAGTAAGATATTTAGTTAAAGATAAGAAGTTACTGAGTAACCCTTTTCAGACACGTGAAGGGCTAGAGAAACACTGTAAGTAGATTTACGATCAACATAAAGCGTAGTCGTTAGGAACCCCTGAGGATAGATAGCCACTCTCAACAACCTAATTAAAAAGACATTAGGAGAAAGATAGTTAAAAGGGGCTGATAAAAAGGGACGGTATGTCAGGATCTTAACGACATCAACGAAAGTAAGAGACGGATTGTAAATTTAGTTGCGTAAGATGCGGAAGGAAACAGGAGAAAATAGGAAAAAAATGTACATCATCCTTTATTTCCGGTATCAGGTAAAACGAGAGGGCAGGGTAATTTAGTAAAAGAGATGGCAAGAGAAAATTGACCCTCGTCTTTAATGGAAGATCAAATGTTGGTCTGTCAGATAGAGTCAAACCAGACCAGATAGAGTAGTCAGGCAGAGAGTGCAAGGGCCATGCTGGCTCCTGCCTACTGGCAGTGGGAAGACATTGAACTTTCGCTCTCTCCCTCTCTCTCGACATGCTCGCTTATCTTCTCTCTCTTTCTCTGCGAGTGAGGATTTCGTTTAGTCTTTAGCCGAGGACTGCGTATGTATTTCCAGTTGGTTGGAGAAGAGAAATAAAATTTAGATCTCAAACCCCGTGATGAAGATTGCATCCCTCGTTCCATCCCATGATGCAGCTGCTTACAAAACAGTCACTATCCTTCTCAAGCAAGCACGTGAATTGCCTCGCTCAATAGAGGCAGATATACTGCGCTTCAACAGTTTTGTCTTTCCTGAAACGAAAAAAATGATTTTACTTTGTTCAAAATCTGTTTTTCTTTTCAAACTTACGTTTGTTTATCGTAGGTGAATATATACTAGAAAATAGAAAATGAATTAAGTAAAACTTCTTTTCTTTAGCTAACAATATATATATATATATATATATATATATATATATATATATATATATATATATATATATATATATGTGTGTGTGTCTGTGTGTCTGTGTGTCTGTGTGTGTATAACGCTTTTCTAAAACAAGAACTTTTACAGTGTCAAATTCATGAAAAATTCCAGTAATAAGATACTTAGTCACACGAAGTTAATCTTATGTTTTCCTCTTGTTTTCCCTCTTGATGACAATGCAGATTTTGACAATAAACATTTCTTATGCTTGTTTTGTGCTTATGTTTCTCAGAACTCTGACTTTTTCTAGCACGAGAATGTAACAAGAAAAGGTTGCCTCTGATAAGAGAGAATATTTAATCATACTGCTTTTTATTGTCAAGTGTAAAGAGATTTTTTGAGAGGAATATATCGTGGTGCTACAAAAAAAATTCTACTTGATGTCACAGTCCAGTGTTTTCCTTTTGTTTATGATGTTTATTGTTGTCAAATTTGAAGCTTGCATAATTTCTTTAGCGAATATCTCGTGTTTTCCTTCTTGCATCATTTCAATATGAAAACAGAACTTTGGAATCTATTGTCGAACGTGTGAACTTAAGATGAAGAATATGACAATATGAATAAAACTACGCTCCGTGATATAAAAGCCAATAATGTTCGTAGAAGTCAAGTGTATAGATATGACAAAGAATTGTTAAATACAACTTTCGGATATTATCAGAATAATTGTTTCTCTGAGTCTCATTATCCATTATTTATTTCCCTAAAGTATTTTTATGTTTCGATGATGAGTGAATTTGTAAAAGTTGAAATCACTTTCTGATTGAATTATGCTGGTATATTTTTCTCTGTTCCCTGATCAATAAGAAATGATAATAATTGATTACTAGAAACAACTGGACTCATTATTTCTACAATATCATAGTGTAAAGTGTTTTTGAAATCAGAGGTAAATTTTCTTTCCGTTTTGACTAGCTATATTAATCATCTAAAAGATGCATGTCTTCTTCCACCCAGCGAACCCGATGCATGCAAGATTCATGCTATAATAAGAATCACCTTAATGCCAGCCAATAACTGCTAACTGGATTGCAAGATTCACAGCGAATGAATTAATGGATAAAGAGTTGGCGTCGGTATCTAACTAGACTACTTGTAAAAATGTATTGTTTGTTTTTAAAAGTTTTTTTTTTTAACTTTCCTGTATTTAGACGGATATGACTTATTAATAACATGATCCAAGATGTCCTTTTTTTCAACATTATTTTAGAGATTTTTTTCAGATTAAAACGCTAGTGATGTCATGAATAAAATGTATTCAGACCATATTCATTCTTTATTTTAATACTACAGTGGTTTAATTGTTGACTGTGATGGTGCGTTTGTTGATCTTTTAAAATCAGTAACAGTAGACTTGAGATGGTTGAACAAAAACGACAACATTGGTTTTGAGAAAGAGAGAGGAGATACGAATGTGTTAACTGCAAGAGACGGTTCATACGCAAAGAGTACGACGAATACGCTCAATACATTTACCTTGAACTAACAGGTTTATTTGGTTCTTCCAACTATACGAAATTTATGCCCTCATCCTGAGATAAAATGGTTTGCTTATTGTATCAGCATGCTGTGACTTTACTGCAGAATACTAAACTTGATTACAACCGGAAAAGATTGAAGAATCCTATATTATGGTATTTAATAAAATTTGGTGTTCTTTTCAAAGCAAAGGATTCCCAACATCCGAAAGATCCCTTTCTTCAGTAACCTTTCATCCGTCCTTTCATCCGTCCTTGATTGATGTAATGTCTACTTAACTTAAACCAGGTGTTGGCAACCGTTTTGCCATGGTGAGGCAGATTGCGTATTGATGAGTCAACGGCGAAATAAAAATGTCATAAAAAGGCCTGATACATGATAACTACAAAAACTCCATAAAAACGACGATCATATTTATAATTGGATCGGCAGTATAGAGTCAGAAGCCAAGTGAGTAGGTGATTCAAATCTTACAAATGTTTAATAATTGTTAATGTAGAAAAATAATTGCGAAACATATTTCTAGCCCAGACGGAAATATATTATTTTTTCCACACATGGTAGCTGTTTGGATTTTATAAAACTTTTCTCTGATAATAATTGCTGTTTTAGAATCAAACAAAATTTGTCAAAAAATGAAACAAAAAAGTAATATCGCGAGTCACCTTGGGAAAAATTAAATTGAATTTCAAATGGTGTGATAATCGTTGTCATAACAGACAACATCACATTTTTTACCTGTTTCATATTATCTCTTAGAAATGAATGTACAAAGTTATGGTGAGTTAAATTATATTAACCATCTGATTAGATAAACAAACAACCAATTTGCATACATGCCTACTAAAATGTTTGGATTATCTGTTAACTTACATTTAGCCATATTCTGCCTCAAAATAATGAAAAATACACATCGCAGAAAACCATTTTTGTCTAATCAACAATGCTAAATAGTGACCAAAGAATTCAATAAAATAGCATTTTTTTTTAAACACAATATACCTTGATTCTATTAAAAAGCCTTGAAAACTAAATATATAATTTGTATACTTACTCACGAGTAGGTAAAGATCCCGTCAAGAGCCATATATCGCCTGCGTGTCGGAGGTTGCCTACCCGTGGCATATTTATGAAGTTGTCTGGGTCGATTGACCGATTCCAATCGAAGCAAGCAGTTTCTAACAAAATTCATGGCATCATAAATTCGATTCCAATCCAGTGAGAAATCCTATAGAAGGAAAACGGATGCAACATAATCTTCCTACGGAGCGATTTAAAAAACACATTATCAACCCAGCCACAGGATATACCCACCTTGTATTTACAAAATTACCAGATTCTTGCGACTCTTCAATCGTGAGGAACCTCTATTAGGGAGCAAAACGTCAACATTGAATCATCTGTCAAAATAACCATAATCCATACACACATACACACACACACATCTATCAATAAATCAATATATATATATATATATATATATATATATCATAGTATAAATGAGCCAGGGTCGCAATATAACATAATAGAACGTGATATCCAATGTATGATGAGTCTTATTCTACTATATTATATATATATATACATATATATATATATATATATATATATATATATATATATATATATATATATATATATATAGAGAGAGAGAGAGAGAGAGAGAGAGAGAGAGAGAGGGAGAAAGAGAATGGGTGGATGGGAAAAATTCCCCTATGGTAATAAGTTTATTATTTACTGGTCGATTGCAGTGGGTCCAGCTTTATGTTTATACATACAGTGATAGGATTTGTCTGCTATGTTACAATATATTACAATTCAAGGTAGGCATCGAATTCTGAAATTATTTCGGTACGGTTTCTATTGTCCTCTGCAGGAAATTAGGCGGTATTTTGGCCATAATTTATCTAATCCACTCCTCCAGTTGATCTATATGCTTCGGTTTTGAGCTGTACCCACTTTTCTTCGTTAACCTCCGCAGATGGTGTCACAGAGTGTATTGTTAGGGCTTCCCGTAGGTTATTCATTTCAAGTTCGGTGTTAATACTCATCTACCCTGTTTTTTGTTGAACAAACACACACACACACACACACACACACACAAACAATCACACACAAGTTGCCTAACTTGATTTTCCAATATAGGTGTTATAAGCCATCAATTTTGTTTCAGTATACACCCAATCACCATGAGCACAATGTAATCACTTTTTCGTAATTATGTTATGTATAGAAATTCAAACCCATCAAAACTATTTAGTGAATTAAACGTGAAAAATAAGATCATGTGGAAGTGAACCCCAAGACTGAAAAAGCGGAAGAAAGTGGGAGATATATTTCCTGAAATAAAGCCCATCCCAAAAAAAGCTGATATACCAACAACACACTGATAAAAAAAAGTGTCTGTAAGTGATCTATAACAACTAGCCAGGAATCAACTCAGCCACTGTAAAGAATTTTTTTTCTACTTATTTCGAGAACTGTGCATCACAAAACAGAAACAATTGTGTGTGCGATACAGGCAACTCTCAAATTACTTACAGCTTATGCTTAGGTTGAATCGTGCCAAAATCTCTATTTCTATAGGGCCTTTTTTCGGATGAAAAGTCGGTCGAAGAATATATTTTTAGTCTTTTTTTATCTGCTTTCGAATTATTAGACCTTCAAATTTGTTCAAAGGTTTTATAAGAGCAGATTCTCAAATCATCGACAGCAAACATTTCAGGCCAAATGTTTAAAAAAAACTGATGTCATTGCTAAAATAACAAGCATTAAAGAGGAACAACAAAACTGTAATGAGTAACGAGATAGATAAAATCGTTGCACTCGGTTCAAGATCCAATGGAGAAAATTCTGCTTTTCTTCCTCTTTTTTTTTTTTTTTGTTCTTTTAATTCCATATGCTCTGAATCAATTAAGCCTTCAAACATCCAAGACTCTTTTCAGGGCGAGAATGGAGATATTCAAAGGTTTTAAATAAAGGCGTTCTACTTACAATGAAGCCATGACTCGTCATAAGTAACCATGGATATGTATTTCCCTTTCTCTGGGCTTATGACATTTGGCTGTACTTTCTGAAGAAATCTGACCCTCACCGGGGAAATCATGCATTTTCCAAGAAATGAAGCCCCAAATCTTACTTTAAACTCAACCCAAACCCAAATGCAGCAATGATCTGATGTATAAATTCCTTGCACCAACAGTGATCAAATTTATTCTCCGATGAGATTCGAACAGAACAATAGCAGGAACAACGTTTTATGACCACAAGAAAATGAAGAACGTTATTTAAATTCGAAATCAACATCTAACAGACTAAAGAAGATCAATAATTCATTGAAATGCATACCGGAATAAAACAGTTGAAAGAAAATATAGTTTTCCACATTTGTAATTATTTTAGCACATACATACATATACATATATATATATATATATATATATATATATATATATATATATATATATATATATATATATATATATATATATATATATATGGCAATTGAAAGATTTTAAATGCAACTCGTCTAACTAGGTTATCCATTAAAATATTTATATTCCAGACTAGGTTTACTTATAAAATATACACTGCTTGCTGCTGCAATTCATGACAGACACCCCCCCCCCCTTAGGCTAACCTAGACTTAAAATTATTTAATCAGCGTTTACATTTTATTCAATTTAATTTTGATAAATACGTGAACAGGTCAATTCCCAGCAAGTATTCCTGTGTTTTTTTTATTTTTTTTATTTACTTTCTTCAATAAATGTGATTATAATCGATACAGGTCGGAGTAGTCACGCAATAGAAACTTCCATGCAACTAGCGTCTTTTGGTAGCATGTTGTGTCGGGGGTAATCAATAAAAAAAAATGGCAAAAGAAGTGATCGATAAAAAATCATTCCTACCGTCTTTTGTTGGATCACTCAACTGTTCGAATTTTCAAAAAAATCAGAACAAAAAAAAACAAAAAAAAAGCAAGTACGGTACATTGACCTATCAACATAAGCTTATGTACCAAAAATTGAATCTCCCACATAAAACCTATTCAGGGCAGTTAGAAAATAAAAAGAACATTTTTTTGGACATAGTAAGGAGTAAAAACTTAAATTTTTAGTTCACCTGGCTCAATTGTGGCAACCTTTACGCGATATATATATATATATATATATATATATATATATATATATATATATATATATATATATATATATATATATATATATATATATATATATATATAGTGTCATCCACAGACAACTGTTTCGATGTATATATCTCCTCAGTGTAGCTATAGACTTTCCATTTTCCCATCAAGTATCGCAAGGCAGATATATATATATATATATATATATATATATATATATATATATAGAGAGAGAGAGAGAGAGAGGGAGAGAGAGAGAGATAGATACATATATAGATAGATAGATATATAGCCAGTCAGCTCGACAGAATTGAAAATAGAGAAATCTTGACAATTTTGGTGACAGTTTTAGTTGACGTTTTCTATATATATATATAAATTAAAAATGAACTTGAATATTTGTGTAGATTTTCTTTGTGATCGTTGTATATTTATGACTGATGACAGTACTTCCAAGTCTAATTCAGGACGGGTTTATGGGAATTTATGAGTTTGTACGTCTGATTTTGTCGAGTATATTCATTGTTGTATGTTTGGGGGTTCATTTGTCCATATTTTGTAAAATGCATATCTCTGTGTGCGCTCAAAGGTTCCTAGGTTTTAAAGTGTATGTATATGTGTGTGCATATATCTCTCTGTCTGTCACACAGTCAAGATTCATAATATAGATAAAATAATTCATGCTGTGACTGTTTGTGAACGTACCTATGTGCAAATATCTGTGCATATGTGATTGTGATCGTGTATGTGTGCAAAATGTCTAATTTGTATCTTAAGACCATTTTAGAAAATATATGATTTAATGTTTCCTTGCACACACACATACATATATATATATATATATATATATATATATATATATATATATATAAGTATATATATATATATATATATATATATATATATATATATATATATATATATATATATGTGTGTATTAATACATAGCATGAATGAATCACTGTAGCCCGTGCGTGTATCAGAACTTATCATTTATAATTGATTAAAAATAAATTTTTCTTGATAGATTTTAATGTAAAATTGTCTAAAAATAGCAGTCCAAAATTTATACACCGATCATCTAAAATGACAACAATCAAAAATGTGCTTTTTTTTCTGAAAAAGCAAAAAATATCATTTTTAGTTGATACTTCATGGTTTTCCCGAGGAGTTTGTTTCCCAAAGACACTCTAATATACATCGAAGAGCGGAGAGAGAGAGAGAGAGAGAGAGAGAGAGAGTGAGAGAGACCCAAACAGAGAGAGAGAAAGAGAGCTACCTGTACCCCTCTATCAACATCCCTACCTTTGGGAAAATCAATTAAGAACACTCTTTTATTGTATTTTTATCAAAGAGACTGTCTGGTCTACATTTGAAATATTGTTCATTGGTCCATACAATTAAATAAGCATAGTAATAAGATCCAATGTATTTGTCTTTTGAAAGTGGCTGTTTTCTCATCAGCTGTTGTTCCACAGAATGGTAATTATAAAGGAAAAGAAGCGGTGTCGAACTCCTTTAGATTTTGTGTCAGGAACTTTTTGATACGCCCCTGTGTCAAAAGTATACCATTATCTTTGATGGACATTTTATACAGTGACAGTTGAATTCCAGTCTTTGAATGTTATCAATGAAGAAGATATGGAGGGTAAGTCTTGTGCCACAGCGTTGAACCCTCTTAATAGTTTTGATGTTGTAGTTTATGAGTGGAATCAACAAACACAATGCTTGATATCCTAAGTAGGGTCCGACTAGTGTCTTCAATCACTCCAAAATTTGTTAATAGATTCCAATGATATATTGTTATAAAAGGATTGTATCTATGTCCATATATTTGAAGGCTTGGCACACAGTTCAGTTGAGTAATGATCAAATTAATTTTCACGAATTATCTCCACTGTTAGTGTAAATTATTTTAGAGGGTTTTCCAATGGCAGATTTTTTTTCTGAAATGTGAAGGCCTATCAACAGAATGGCGTCAAAATTATTGATTTATCGATGAAAAAAAGAACATTAATTTCAAAAGTTCACTTCTCCTCTGTAATTAATGGAAATGTGTTTTTCTTTTTTTTATTCTAATTTGTACTATTTTCTTTCTAGCAGAGCAAAAAAAAATGTTAGGATCACAATTTTAAAAAAATTTTAATTACGTTCTAAAATGGCATCGAAGATTCAAAAAGTTACCTGATTATGCAAAGTTGAACCCATTTGCCTTCATGTGTTCAATGTTTATTCAATCATTGTTCACTCTATCACTTTGCATAATATTGAGGCCAGGCTGACAGGTCGATAGATGGAAGAGTTCTCTCTGTTTTTTTGTTAGTAAGAGTTACCATTGCATTAAGCAAGTAAACGATGGCTTTCCTTTTCGTCCATGCTCTTTTTGTCGATTTCTTCCAAAGATTCGGTGTCTTATAGAATACTGGGATGAATATGTCTACTTCAGATGCTTTTAATGTGATCAAGTTATTCAATGATTTTCCGAAGAGTCTCGTTGGATGACAAATGTCCTCAGTTCATCCGAGATAAGTACTCTGGATGGTATGTCTGGCATGTTCGGGTATTCTCATTTTTATTTTTGATATACTAATGTATTCGCTCATGTTTGTCCGTACAATTACTCTTAAAGTTGTCTGGATTCCAATGGGATATTGACGTAGAATTAGCCATAGTTATAGAAAAAATTACTTAATTTCTAACAAGAAAAAAAAAGATTTGTCGAACAAAATTCTGACAAGAAGTGGGAAGACTTGTGACATTATGGATATTACTGTTCTAACAAAGTCCAAGGTTTTGTAATTACTGATTTACTGATTCAAATTTACTGATATACTGTATATATATATACACACACACATGTGCGTGTGTGTGTGTGTGTGTGTGTGTGTGTGTGTGTGTGTACAAAGGGGGTCACAGACAGATAGATAGACAGAGACAGAGAGTAATGAGAAGTAAGAAAAAACCACGCTAATTTGGTATAATATCTGGCAACTGTATGAATAATTATATTCTGATTATTTATTCTGAACAAGTTTCAATTCGTGGCTTTATCAAAGATTTCATCTCAAATGGAACGTTATCATTTTATACACACTGTCACGTGATAACATCACTTGGCAGAGGAATGCAGAAGGATTTATTTTGGTAATATTTTAAAACCTGGGAAAAAGAAAAAAATGGGTCAAGATATTCGAAAACTTATAGCCTCCCCCCACCTTTTTTCTGGATATATTGACCAATCTTTTTTTTTAAAGTTTTTTTTCAAAGCTCTCTAAAATAATTTTTTGTCCAATTTCGTGCCGCATGATGGTATCACGCGACAGCGTGAACTGGAGGAATGTATTTCATTTGAGTTCAGATCATTGATTAACACGCAAGTCAAAACTAGTCAGATGGAGTTATTGATGAATATTTTTCCAATTATATATATATATATACATAGATATAGATATAGATATAGATATATATAGATATAGATATATACATGTATATATATATATAGATAGATAGATATGTGTGTGTGTATATATATATACGTGTATATATAGATAGATAGATAGATTGATATATATATATACATATATATATATATATATATATATATATATATATATATATATATATATATATATATATATATATATATATATATATATATATAAACAGAGAGAGAGAGGTGCATACATGCATACATACATACAGACTGAGGGACAAACGATACATAGAGTGAAACAGGCAAACAGAGATTAGGGGATAGATACATAGATAAATAGAAAAACGTTTTCATATGAGAAAATGAAATATACTTGATATAAGCATTTGAAGTATATTAGGGCAAATCCCGAATAGTGACGGTAAGAGACAAACAGGCCTAATTTTATACTTACTTACATCCACGTCAATAGAAGAACCAAATGTCTGAATCATTTATTTGAGATGATAAAGACAAGCGTGGCTGTGCTAGGGTTGGATTCCATTGCTTCATTAAAGTCTAAAAGGTTAACAGAACAAATTAAACAATTAATTTCTTTCTATGATATTATTCCTAAAATACATGACCCATTTTAACTCCTCAGTTGGGCTTTGGAAGTTTGAAATGAATTCCTCATCATTGGCTGCGTACCTCACTGTGACACTGTTTTCTTTTCCAGCATTGAGTCAGAGGTTTTAATCATCCGTCATTAATCATTTTGTTACATATTCAAATAAGATAGGGAGGAAACGTCTGCTCAGCCTAATTGTTCATCAGCCACAAGCCTCAAGAGTTAAGAAAGGGAGGAGACAGAAAAAGTGTAACCAGCAAAATGGATTATCCGCCACTGGCCTAGGAAACAAGGCAATATGACGAAAGGAAAATCCAACTCAGCCTAATGCTTGATCCACCATTAATTCGAGGAGGGAAGAAGGAGGGAAAGAGTCACCCCTGGGTTGATTTGGTTGCGACATCAATTGCTAATAAGCTGAAAGCCTATGACCACGGAACTATGGTTGTGTTGATAGAAATTGGAATTTAATTGCACTCATAATTTATATCATGAATAGGTTTTGTACCGTTTTACTGAGACATATCGTTCGCCCCAAAGAAAACAAAATCTTTCTATACGACATAAGTATCAATTTTTGCTACTACTCACCTACATACATTTTAATTTTTGCAACTGACCTCCATTTTGATTGCTGTTGCTTTTTATCACAACAAATCAATGAAGATGAAGGGGGATCACCGAGGTCGTTTCTTTGGGAAATGGTCTTCGTAGGTATTTTGGTAAACTAACCTGAAAAATTGCCTATTACTATTTCATTACAATTCAAAATGATACAAATTAAATTCTGAAATTTCAATATCTTTAATTTATATATCTGACTAATCACAATAACAAAGTTCACTACTGAAAATTGAAAGGCGAAAAAAATAAAATCAATTAACCTGCCTCAGTATGTAGTACAGTGTCATTCGATGAAATCTTTAAGAACAAATAACAAGACAAACCAATTGAATTATAAAACAAACAACACAGCCGGAAAATCTGATAAAAATAAAGCAGGCAATCATATTTGACGAAGTATGATGAGTAGAATTAACAGTTTCGTGAATGAATCGTCCAAAATCATCCAAATAGTTGAATAATATGATACGTAAGATTTTTTTTTGTCTTTGTGTCAGGACGAATGTAATGAGATACTGTATGTGGTGATTATTGATTTTTTTTAATTATAGAAATAAAAGAAGACATATTTTGTGATTTGGTTCTAGTGTAGTGGGGGTAAACATCGAAGAAATTTTTAGTGAAATGATCTTGAATTTTATATGAACGAACTGAGATAGATAGATAGATAGATAGATAGATAGATAGATAGATAAATTGACCCAGAGAAAATGAGAGAGACTGGGAAACATCCATAAATAGATATATAACTGGTCAGTCAGACTGACTTGAAAACTGAAGAAACTTATGTTGACAGTTCTGATGAAAGCAATAATGAAAAGTTTAAAGAGATACAAAGAAGTGTTGAAATAACTCTTCTTCTTCTTCTTCTTTTTCTTCTTCTTCTTCTTCTTCTTCTTCTTCTTTTTCTTCTTCTTCTTCTTCTTCTTCTTCTTCTTCTTCTTCTTCTTCTTCTTCTTCTTCTTCTTCTTCTTCTTCTTCTTCTTCCATATCTTTTGACCTTGGATGACACAGTAGTCCACCAATGGTGTCTCTGTTCAATGCAGTTCTCACCGCAGATCCATACTGCAATCGTGTCTATTCTTATTTTGTTGCACGAGTTATATATCTTAGGCGACCTTTATCAATCTTTCCTCCAATATATCTACCTCAAAGTGTTGTGTAGAGGTTATTTAGTCTTATTAGATGTCCAAAATTTCTCAGATTTCTTCCCAAGTTCAGGAGATATACAACAAATTTTTCTCCTGATCCCATCCGACCTTTCTTGCTCTAAAAGCTAATGCAACAATTCCCCCTGTCCATTGCAGCAAATACTGCACATTCATATTGCAATTCAGACCATTCTTCAACGTTGTCTCACCAGTTATCTCTTGGCTGACCTCTTCTTTACAATATATCCTCCTCGTAAAGTTATGTACATGTTATTTAGTCGTATTAGATGTCGAACATATCTTTGTTTGTTTGTTTGTTTGTTTGTTTTTTATCCTCTGATGATGTTGTTGTTTTTTTTTCTAATCATTCTGTTGAGCATATCGTCGTTCATCGTTTTCTCAATCGAAAGCAGTATTTTTCTCAATGACTTCATCTAAAGAGCTTCTGTATGTTGCTCAAGTGTTTTTCTTACCGTCCTTGTCTGTACTCTATAGTACAAAGTACTTAATACGTAGCATTTTCAAATTATTTTTCTTGTATCAAGATTGACATTTTTATTTGAGAGTTTTGTCTTCATCTCGTTGAAAATCATACGCAATGTTGATATAAGACTATTATTCGCCATGCTTGTCAATAGCTGTCCAATATATATATATATATATATATATATATATATATATATATATATATATATATATATATGTCTTGTTAGTTTGTCAAAAGAAAACGTCAGGTTACTAAGTTCTTTTTGGTAGCATCTCTTGCTGGTGATGATCAATTGACAAATGGAAAGAAAGGGGTGATCATTTATGAGTTATTTCTTTCGCATTTTATTGGGCAGTGATCAATAAAAAAAAAGTGTGAATACTTCCGGATACGAACTGAGTGACGTATTAATCATGAATATTCCTTGGATATTCGACCCTCCACTAAAAGCCCATCTAATGAGTGGCTCATTAGGCAGTTATGAAAGAAATTCAACAAATATTTTTTCCTTCTTTCGAGACATAATGGGAATTGAATGTTCCAGTTTTCAACCCTGGAGCTCAATTAGTGCAACTTTCATGAGCAACACATAAATAAATAGCCAGCAAGCTAGACTAACTTGAATACTGAACAAACCTATGTTGACAGTTTTAGCGACAGTTCTGTTTGATGGTTTCTAATATATTAATTACCAAAACGTATTGGATTGTACTGCATTTGTATGTTGTGCTAGACTTTGATACGTGGATGTTGTATATTTATATCTGAGGAATTCAATTTCGTGTCGAATTCACAATAAGTTTATGTCTGAAGTCATCATGGATATTCATTGTTGTGTGCTTTCAAGCACAGTCGAAAAATATGTATATCTTTATGCTCGTAACTCTGAGTTTGTTGGTTTATTCCGTTTTGGAAGAATGTTTCTGATCTCACTTATCTAGATTTTAAAATATACGTGCATCTACCTATGTAGGTATATATCACTTGAAAACTGGAGAATCTGCGTTGATTATTAGTTTTGATTGACAGTTTCTGATATTTCGTTTCTAATCATCATCATCATCATCATCATCATCATCATCATCATCATCATCAGTCCTTATGACGTCTGTTATTAGATATAGACCTTCCTCAAGATTCGCCACACTTCTCTATCCTGGGAGTTGTGTCACCAGTATTTTCTGAATTTGTCTAGTTTGTCTCTCCATCTAGTACTCTGTCTGCCTTGGTTTCGCATGTGATCTCTGGGGATCCACTTGTGAGTCGTGATGTCCATCGGTTGTCTGTCATTCTTGCAACAACCCATTACCATTTGATTTATTTAATGGATCCTATGATGTCTCAGACTCTTGTCATCTCCTGGATGCAATGTGCTGTCTTGTGGTCTCCCCATGAGAGGTCAAACACCAATTTATTTGCACTCCGGTGAGCTCCAACCAACGCGAATTCGGTTGCTAAAGCAATTGTGGTTACTACAGCAACCGTGGTTGCTACAGCGACCGCAGTCACGAAAACATCAGGACGACACAACCTGTCCCTTTAAGTGCATCGATTTATTTACTTCCCCAACAGAGCATATGCAACACATGGTCAGGGCTTTACGTCGGAAAATAGGAGAAACCCATCAAAAATAGCTCTAGCCGATGCGACTTGGGTTGCAAAGCAGCCTGACCAGTCCCTTTTCGTGCGAGGGGACAACAGTGCCCCGAGGCGAACTGCTTCCCTGCAGCTGGGCTGAGAGATAGTGGGAGAGCTGAAGGACGAATCTAAAGGTTTCTAATACGCATATCAATGCGCAGCCTCAGTATAACAACATCAGTTGAAGCATTGCACCAGTGCGCACGGTCTTTGATATTCCCTACAACACAATTCCCGGAATATTTGGTAGGCAAGCATCCGTACCGTTGCCTTTAGCTATGCCGTGGAACAGATACTACACTTCCCTTGCCAAAAAGGCGAGAATAAATGAAGGGTTGATTTATTCGCACTTCCACGGTGAGCGTAACGTCAGGATCAGGTTTAACTTGGGATAGAGTACCTATTTAATTGCAATCCTACGACAAGGAAACTGCAACACAAAGTCAGGTTTAACGTGCGGTGAAGCACCCCATAAAAATAGATCCAGCCGATGCAACTGAGTTTGGAAAAAATGCATGGGTTAAATACAATTCTTCTGCGTGAAGGTTGCATTGTTTTCAAATTGCAGTTTTTGTCTCTTGCTCAAGTTCCATGTTTCAGCTCCATAAGAGACTATTGGGAGGATGCATTGGTTGTATAACTTTCTTTTTAAGATAATTAGATTTTTTTGATTTTGAAGGTTGAACTAGCTCTGCCAGAGGCTTGCCATTCTAGAGTTTCTTCTTTTAAAGGTCTTATGAAGATTCGTGTTCCGAATTAGCTGAAGTCGTCTACTTTCTCCAGCCTTGCATCTTGATCTTTGTATCTATATTTCTGACGTGATTGTTGCACTTGATTTTTGTGCTGTTGAAAGTCGATTTTCTTGTTTTTTTCGTTTAGTTCATCTAGCATTAGTTGGAGGTTGTGCTGGTTTTCTGTTAGAAAGGCAATATCATCTGCAAATATTAGGTTCAGATATCCGCTGCCTATTTTGATTCCTTTATACTGCCAGTCTAGGTTTCTGAAAATCATCTTGAGGAAGGCTGTGAAGGGTTTGGGTGAGCTGGTTTCACCATGTCCAACACATTTTTTGAGCTGGAAAGGTTCAGAGTCTCTATGTAGCAGCATAAAGGAGATACTGTGACTATCTATGTGCCACAGCACTCTGATGTATACTGGATCTACACCTCGATGTGTGATTATGTCCATGACTTTAGGGATTTTCACTGAGTCGAAGGCCTTTTTGAAGTTGGTAAATGCTGGAAGTTTATCTCAGTATGAGGCTCTTCCATAGCCTTTTGTTACGCAGTGATAACTGAAAATGTGTGAAATCCCAAAGAGCAACATCAATGCAATTTGGAATAAATGTACATGGTAAATTGAACGCCCTACTTGAAACCCATTCAAGGTCATCATTCAAAAAACAAAATAAGTGGGGTTTGGGTTTTTTTTCTTTCTAAACATAATATGGAGTAAATGTTCAAAATTTAAGTGTATTGTTATGACATGCATGCATGATACCTGTATAGCCAGCCAGCTGGACTAACTTGAAAACTCTAGAAACCTCTATTGATATTTTTTGTTAGGCTGTTTCAAATAGTTTGATCAGGACAATGGTGCATCAACCCCTTTTGAAAAACTTCACTTGGGATTTTATTCACTCATCACAAAGTCACTTGCACCATTCAAAACGTTCAGCCTCTTACTTCTCTTTCAGGATTGTCATCGGGTGATTTTTTTCTTTACAATTTTCAAATGTTCAACTTTCAGCTCAATTGGTACTGTATGTTCCCATGACATAAGCATCAATACATAGCCAGCCAGCCATTATTCTTAATCTTGTCCAAGATCTAAAATCTCCCTTTCAATAGTGTTTTTAGACTTGGAAAAAGCCAGAGGTCGTAGCTAGATAAATCTGTCCTGAAAGGGAAATGACAGACGTGAATGAAGTAATGTTTTTCAAGAAAAACCTGAACTAAACATGAATGTTTCTCTTTGTGAAAGGGATTTTTATACACTGCACACGTTCATTCAATGGTGAACCAGTACCAACTGACCAACGACAGTTCTTTTCTCTTACTATTTTTACCGTTTCTTCCCTTTTCTTTCCTTTTATTAATGCATTGCTTCACAATTTTTAGATTATCAACCCTTTACCTCAATTCATACTGTATGTTCCCGTGGCATCTGCATCAATACACGGCCAGCGAACAAGACTCAAGAGTCACTAAAAAACTGAAAAAAACTTACGTCTATCAATGTTGGAAGTTTTGTTTGAGGGGTGCTTTTAATACTAAGCACCCTTTTAGTCATTTCTATTGGCTGCACCTGAGTTAGGACAGGATTTGTATCGTACTATTTTACTGTCTCTTCCTTTTTCTTCGCTTTTTTCCATTTATTGAATCAAAAGAACTACCGTTGCTAAATCAAAAAAATAAAAAAAATGAAGATATGCTCTCCACAATGTTTGCATGTTCAGCCCCTTAGCTCAATTGGTACGGTATGTTTTCGTCACATATAAATACATACACAGGCACATAGAAAGGATGATTTACTAACTAAAGAAATCTATGTTGATTTATGTTGACAGTTTTAATTGACAGGTTTTCATAATACTAAGCACTGTCTTGGTCATTCCTGTTGGCTTCTTTGCACAACGGTTGCCGGTCAGATATGAGCCTTTTGTGATCAAATATAAAAGCTTTTCTATAGGCACCTCTTTTCATATTGCCTGTTAACTTGCTTCAATGTCTGCATTCTTTAACCACATTGTCACTCGATAAATTTTGTAAGCATTGCTTTGAGGCTTGCAGTAAAGGCTTATCCACTTTTCTTCCTTACTGAATATGTTGCAACTACGTTTATAAAACCTTTTGTAGGTAAAATCTTATTACAACTTGTACGTTTTATTAACTTGTTTCAAAGTTATTCTCTTTATTAGTATTTTAGTTGGTGAATATTTTACACATCGAAATATTGATATTTATTCTATTTCGGGCATTCTTTCTTATATATATATATATCTGTAGTCGTAAAGTTTGCATGTGTCTATGCGTATACTCTTATAATTCTAGAACTACTCTTCCCAGACAAAAAAAATCAAACCATGATTAGATTACGGCATACATTGTTAGATTCAATTTAGGGAAAAATATCATAGGATTTTTTTTGCATTTTTCGTCGATGCCTGAAAACAAACGAATGTTTTCTTGGACATTAGTGGCCACTCAGATAGGAAGCTTTTGTTCAATGCATGAACGCTTGGCATATTTTCTATAGGCTTCTTTTTTCATACTACTTATAAACCTGCTTTGATGTTTGTATTCTTTTTACCGCTTGATTACTCGATGAATATTTCTTTGAGACTTGCTGTAAGAGCTTATCAATTTTTTGGCTCTTCAGAATGCGTCGCGAGTATTTAAACCTACCTACCAATTCGCTCGTTGGTTAATAACAATTTAGTCATTATTTTCAATTTCTATGAATCTGTCTGAAGCTATGAGAAACTGACATTCAAAAAGTGTCACACAAACTGTTAACATGGGTTCTTTCAGTTTTCATTGGATCTAACTATATATATATATATATATATATATATATATATATATATATATATATATATATATATATACTCACACATACACACACACACATATATATATATATGTATATATATATATATATATATATATATAGATAGATAGATAGATATATATATATACATATATATATGTATATATAATATATATATATATATATATATATATATATATATATATATATATATATGTATGTATGTATAATGCTCCTCCATTCAGAGTTGAGCACTCGTTAGGTGAGGTAACTCATCTATTGGAAACTTATGCAATGCTCTTCAGTAGGAATAGAGCACTCTGGTGGATGGGGAATTCATGCGTAAATGAATATATAGGTAGAACATCGGCGTCCGGGCCTGAAGCAAAGGTTTTGATCCTGCTTCGTGGTACTGGATGTGATAATGGAAAGCCTATAGCCACACTGAAGAGACGTAACACATCAAAACAGCTGTCTGTGAATGACACAATATATATATATATATATATATATATATATATATATATATATATATATATATATGTGTGTGTGTGTGTGTGTGTGTGTGCAACATCAATAAATCAAGATGAATGAAAATTTAAAGATTGTCTCTTTACTATGCGTAGAAAAAAAATTTTCTTTTTTTCATAATTCACCCAAATAGGCTTCTATTTACAATATAAGTTTATGCTAAATTGCTCTTCCAAGTGTATGACAGAATTCATGCTTGATTTGGGGAAATTCAGATTTTTTTTAGTGAAAAATAACCCTCTCCCCTGAAAGGTAAGGGAAGTAATTTATTCATTAATCATCAGTTTCTACATTTTTTTTTATCCCCAAGATGCTCATTACGTGACGGTGTTATTGAGTGACTTACCTGGCCTGACTCTCATCCTCTTTTCTTTTCTTCTTCTTCTTTCTTTTGCTTAACTTATTTACGCATCTCTTTTTATATTGCTTCTAATCTTGCTTTGATGTCCGCATTTCCTTAACAGATTTATCACTCGATAAATTCTGCTAATATTGCTGCGAGGCTTGTAGTACTATTAGCTGCTAAACTGCTTGCGAAGTTGGAATAAGCAGGGGGTTGGAAAATCTGTCAATTTAATGAGCACAGCGAAGGGAAGGGTCTGAATAAGTAGGGGAGTCGGAAAATATGTAACAATCAAATGATCGAGTGGGGATAAGCCGGGGTGGTATACGTCGTTGGAAACTATAGCTACCGACACAATTTAGTAGGAGCTAAACAAAACAAAGGCGTTTCAGAATTATATTAGGGTGTAAGAAAGCAATTACGAATTTCACTGCTATAAATAAGATGCTAAACAACTTAGACAAGGTCATGATTTAATGTTACGTGACAACGTCTACTGTTAGTTTATCATCTCTTCTATCCAGCAGTGTGTCGTTTATAGTGTACAGAAAAGTTTAACCCAATGTGGACCGGGGTCTGGTGGATGTTAGTACCGCTGGATAAATTAGGGTTACTGTTTTCAAATTGGTATACCTGCAGGTATTCAGAAATGCGATTATAAAAAGGGATCTGCAGGTGCTTTTGTCGCGAAGTGTTTTTTTTATCCCAGGCATGTCATACTATTAGGTGAAATAGTTTGGAAGACAAACAGGATTTGCTATACACCCACACCCAAAATAGGCTGCCAAAATTTTCTTTACAAAAAAATGTTCCCACAGGGGAATCCACGGGGGAAAATCCTTCTCTTGTATCCTGGCCGCCTCTGAAAAAAAACCCCCAAAATTCATCTTGTGATAGACATATCCGAGTATTTTACAAGGGATTCAAAAGTACACCTCACTTTACCGTAAAAATAAATTTGGCATGAAAACTTATAGCGAAAAGTATGAAGTTAGCTATGCAGTATTTTTTTCAGGGAATTTCAAGTTTTATTTTATTTTTTTCGAATTGATCAATTAATTTTAGATGGATGTATATACAAATATGTATTGTTAGAAAGCAAGTTTCATCAGCTTTCTAACAGTGTATCTTTTGTACGTTCGAAGTTACTGTAAAAACTGTGAAAATAGGTATGAAGCATTTCTCCAGAAAATTTCAAATACACAGTCCTATTTCTTTGGATTGCGTAATGAATCTCTCATGGAGGTATTTACACGAAGATTCTGTTAGACAGGGACTTTTATCTGCTCCGCAATAGTGTATCTCTAAAACTGTATTCCCAGTGCTTTTGATGATACAGTTGATAGAGATTACAGAATTTAAACAGGACATATTCGACATTCTAATGTATGGATTCTACAAGGGTTGCTCTGTAACGCAAGCGAGGAGAAAAATTTGTGAAGTGTATCCTGATGAAGTGAACGTCCATAGATAGCAGCCGTGGTATAAGAATTTTAAAAACAGCATTTGTGATTTAAAGATACGTCATTTCTTTCAAAACATCCTGATAATAAGGATGGCATAGGCACATGAGGAATGAAAACGTAAGATATTGACAAAAAAAAAAACAACAGAAAATCTTTCTGTATTCCGAGAAAAGTTTACCTGAAAAGTCTCTTTGCGGTAGAAAATTGGAGGCTTGAAATTGCTGAAATTATGTTTTGTGTAACTAATTCTCTTTATAAACAGCATCGGTTCATCTATCTTCACCGTCTTCAAATGTTTAATAATTGCCTTCTGATGTGAAAATCTATGACATATCTATAGTTGTCCCCTAACTATTAAGAGGAGAAGGAAGTTGAGATGGACTTTTGAAAATCAATTAACGTAGGGTTGGCAAGGGTTGCTAATAAGGATATGGGATATTGGGAAATAATAAGTAATGGGAAGCAACAATTATGCACCTGCAAGTGAATGTTCATACATTTTCTTTTCTTTTCTGAATATACTGCTAGAAGTTATGTTTGCCAATTCTTTTTATGATGAATAATATTAAGCCTCTACTTGTATTCACTATGAAGCTATCCTCTTAATTAATCCTTCCGTTGGGAAATAATGTGTAATATTGACATGTATATCTATTCAGAAACTTTCCACCAGAGCTGTCACCAAAACTGTCAACATAGGTTTCTACCGTTTTCAAGTTAATCCAGCTGGCTTGCTGGTGGGCTATGTATGGATTTATGTATTATGTGTACAGTCTGCACCAATGGGGCTAGGATGCTGCAACATTCAACATTCATTCCTCATGTCTAGAAATAAAACGGTGTTCAGAAAAAGGTTTTCATTGGGAGGTTCAATTTGCAAAGGGAGCTCCCTCTGAATTGATCCATTTGTATCCAGCAGTATTCACGTTTGTTTTTATGTTTTTTTGTGAATTAAAACTTTTAAGGTGATCAAACAAAAGGCAAAGGAAGTAACATATCCTTTGATCACTACTTTTTTCCTTTTTAATTGATCACCCTCAACACGGCATACTGTCAAAAGACGTTTGTCACGAGATAATTTTTATTGGGTGATTAACCAGATCAATCTTTTATACAATTACCAAGATAATCCTGAACAGTAGGGTCAAGGGAAATAATCCGAGAAACTCTGGAGAAAGATCAATGATTTGATTTTTTGAATCTATTTCATTAAATTTCTTCAGAATCACTGATCTCCCCCGCCCCACCAAAAATCGACAGAGCATAATCTGTGCTGATTTATATATCTGGCAAATATCAACTCCGTACAATGGACCTCTCACGCATGCTCACTTATACACATATTTGTTCAGTTGTGGTCTGATGTCGTCAGTAACTATGCCTACAAATTCTTTCTTTGATAAATTATATTAGGTCAATGCTCGTATTTTCTATGAATGTGTTTCGAAGCTATTCTCTTCATTGATTATTTTGTTGCTGAATATTGCACCGTGATATCGACCCATGTTTCCTTTCAGCATGCTTTGTTTTATACGATTTGTGTAAAATACACTGCATGACAAAAATATCACATTTGTTCTGTATTCACAAAGAATGTAAAATAATACATTGACAGCTTCCTTCTCATCTCTTATTGAATATTACAAATCACCTTTACTCACAATAGGATGGTTGAAACACTGTTTCTGGGTTTAGCTTAATTATGTGTTTTGACATTTATACGTATCTATTTAGGTATATTTCCAGACTTCGCCATGCCAGAACTGTTCATAGTACAATCTCTATTTTCACACACACACACACACACACACACACACACACACACACACACACACACACATACACACACATACACACCTCAATGTGTAGGGAAATATTTTGTTTTGAAATACCGTTTTTACCCGGTTGAGTCGATATGAAGTTTGATTTTATGCTAAACTGTTTGTGCCTGCTTGCTTCTTGGAAATTTAGAAACAAAGGAGAGAGGAGTAACTCATTCATTGATCAATATTTTTCTGCCCAATTTTCAATTGATCACCCTTAACCCATCATATATGGATGGCAATTTTTCTTAATTCCCTATGGATTGCTTTTCTTTCTAATGACATTCGTTCGAGGATATTTAGGGTTCAGTTTTCAATTCAATTATTCATAACTCTGATTTGATGATTTTCAATAGAGTTCTCTGCATACTTTATCTGTGATTCTATTTCTGCCTCGGGATATTTTCTGATCTGAGTAAAATGGCAAAGACAAAGTAGAAATAAACAGAAGGAAGTAGACTCTTGCCCTGGACCTGAACATACCAAGCGCGTTCCTTGAAAAAAACTGTTAGTGTCAAAAGACAGAATACTTTGGGTAAACTTGCTTTAGTATGTAATAAAATTCAGATGCACCATACTCAGTGCATATATATATATATATATATATATATATATATATATATATATATATATATATATATATATATATATATATATATATATATATATATATATATATATATATATATATATATATATATATATATATATATATATATATATAAATAAAAAATTGTGTCATCTACAGACAGCTGTTTTGATGTATTACATCTTTTAAGTGTGGCTATATTCTTTCCATTATCCCATCCAGTACCGCGAGGCAGAATTGAAACATTTTCATCACGCCCGGAGGCCGATATGTTACCTTTGGACTACGGAATTGGACATTCAGTGAGGCTGAATTCAAGCGATATATCTATTTACACAGAAATTCCTCATCCACTAAAGTGCTCTATTCCTATAGAACGGGCATTGCATGAGCTTACAATGGATGAGTTACCTCACTAAAAGAATGCTATATATATATATATATATATATGTGTGTGTGTGTGTGTGTGTGTGTGTGTGAGTTTGTGTGTGTGTGTGTGTGTGACTTTTTCATAATATTCATGTTGATTATTTCCAAATATCTGTTAATGTAATTTACGTATTTTTTTCAGTACTTCGTATGCCTTACACAGAATTATATATTATGGTATTATATGTAAATGTTTCTTGTAGGAATCACCAGTAGTTTATTGTGTAACCGTTTTGGGGAATTGAAAACGAAACAGTTATAATTTTATTGATTCCCATCTTAAGTGATGATTTTTATATGTTTCGGTCCTGTTGGCACTTCTTCAGGTGAAATATTCGGTTTATTTCAGAATCCTATTGAGGACATTCAAGAGTTTTTTTTCCTGGATTGTTGAATCTTAGTGATTTTACATTACAAACCATGAGTGTATGGTGTGGGAACTTTGTCATCAGTACGTGATGGATTTATTCGTATTTTAATGGTATGTTTCCTCTCCAAAAGTTTTTATTCTCGCTCAAATCTGTTTCCCACTATTTGAGTTCCCTTTGATATGACCTCAGTTGTTAATTTGATAATTTAATGCTTGTTCTGTTTCCACATATTTCTAAGATAATTATGGTGATTGGGTTATTCTTTAAAGCAGTTTTGTTAATAAGATATGGTTATTTTGGTGCACCTATTTAATGGTTATTGAGTTATGTTTTATTAAAAGAAATTTGAGAAATATCAGCATTCAAACACTTTTTCATTTTTTTTTCTATTTAATAATTTTTTGTTATTCTACTGGCAGAAATGAGGATTTTGAATCTCGCATTTAGGCATAAGTAACACGGGGTTTTTTTCCGTATGTATATTTGGTTTAGTATTTTCCATTTCACTGTAGGTTTGGAATTGCTGTCAATCAGTCTCCAATAATATGTCGACGGTACTATTTTTATATTTCCCGCTTGTAAATGATATACGGTGAGCTAATCATAGTTTAAAGGATGTTTTCAATATTCCAATGAAATAATTCACTTGTAAGACTTTCTAATGGGTTAATAGTTCGGCTTGGTATACAAATTTCGATTCGAGTTATATGTTTGGCAAAGGATATCTGTTTTTGATTGAATGATTGCAATCTTTTTTATTCATGCTTTCTTCGTTAATGATAATTCTTCGTACATCTATGGATAATTTTCAGTTTTATTTATTTATTTATTTTTGTAAATATTTCACTCAGTAGCTTGCTCGGGGGGAGGGGTGTTCTTCAATTAATTGGATGAATGTTTTTCCTTGCTTACTTTCAGCTGGTACGTTGAATGCTGGTGTATACCAAGTGGTTTTTCTATCTCCTCTTTTTTTTGTTTTTGCTTTGTGTTACTCCATTGGATTCAACTTTTTTATCATATTTAAAACTAGGAATTATATATTAGTCTAGTTTTTATTGATTTGGGGATCCATTCGATATTTTTGTTCGAGTGGTTGGAAGTTGTGTTAATAATTAGCTTACATTTTTTTCAATATGGTTAGTGGGTGTTATTATGTAAATCAGAAGTGACATCTAAAAATTGTAGAATTATAACTCTGATGTCAACTTTAAAGTTCAGTTTTTTTCATTTTTTTAAGGATTTATTTTCAAAATTATTTCTCACATTTTTGCACCTTGCTTTTTTTTCAACAATCAGTCAACCGTCGTCTCTGAACAGTCCTTAGTTTTTAGAATATAGTTTTCTAGTAAGGTTATATAAAATATATCAACCGATTAGGTGTGACACATCGGCTGAATACAAACTGCCCAAGGAAACATCGAAATCGTAGTTTGTTTTTTTTAGTACATTGTTTTTAGCCATAAAAAAGTACCATCTGTTCACGGTGTTTGATTATTTGTGAGTCTTTGTTGTTATTATTGGTATAGATTTGGGCAAATTCCATGGCTTCCTCAAAGATTCCTTTGTATATATAAGTGTGGAAGTCTAGAATGTCAAATCGTACAAAAGTTTAGTTTTTTTTTTTTTGCCAAATGTACTCAAACTAAGTAGTGGCCTCATTGACTTAATTGTAATTGTTGTTTGATATTGTTGTTCATATCTTCTAGAAATTTTTTACCAAATTTTCATTCGTAAGAAAATCTTGTCTCAGTAAAACATTTAATTTTTCTTTCACATCTAGTTTGATATTATGGTACTACGTGTAATATTCTTCTTGATGGGATCATCAGTTGTTTACCATGAACCACAGTGAGGATTAGAAAAGAAGGTTATAAACATGGCATCCCAGCTGTATTGATCAAACCAACTTTACTTTCAGCAATGATTTTAACGAATAACTCATGGCGAAATGCATTGTTATCATTATAATATATTGTATATGAATGTCGTTCAAACTACAAATCATTTGATTTTTTAACTCACTTGTGCAGGTTATCCATTAGGCGTATTTGACCATGAGGGGTCAATAAGTATAACAACAGACGTGACTCACTGTTCGTGCCTCTTCTATTGAGTGTTCACTCATGTGAATATCAAATCCGCTGTGTCGATTTTGATCCCGGACTACATGCAGACCAATTCATGAAATCTTATCTAAAAATTCTAATAACGCAAAAATTTCTTTTAGTTGACTCTCAATCAACTTATCAACCGGAGATTCTGACAATTTTTCACAATCTTAAAGCTTATTCATCCATATCATATACGATCTTGCTTCCAACAATTTTATTCTTTTTTTCTTTTTTGTAATTAAACCTTATAAACATGAATATTTCATTCTCGTCAAGCTGATAAGTATCAAAAGGGTCGAAATGTTATTAAATTATTGAATAAATTGACATTATATACACAGTGATTTTAATACGGTCAAGCTGATAAGTGTTATAAGGGTCAATATGTCTTGTCATGGCTTTGTTAAATTGTCTACAAATACTTACTAATTTCGCCACCTTACAACTAAATCAACCATTTTCAGTATAAATAAATAAATCTAAATGTAGCTCGTGCTATCCTTAAATATTCTGATAATATAGTTCCGTGAAATATTGAAGATGTGATATTACTTGTTACAAATGGTATACTACGATATTGAACGGAAATGAGTCTTGTTTATCAAACAATTTATAGACAAACATCCCATCCTCGATTTCAAGATCCATATCTGGAAACCTTGCTCGTGCTCCGTTATATTTACACTTTTGTTCCTTTGGGTATCTAGCATCTGTATGATTTTCCAAATCCTGCTCTATCATTAAAAGTCACCAATTAAAAGCGTACAACGAAAAAATGCACATGTTCGTTCTATACTAAGTCTAATTAAAGACGATGTGGATATATATTCTTGTCTCTATAAGTTCAAATTTACCCAATTGGGCGTAGACTCAATTCTTATAGGAGTACGTGTAATCTGATGGTTAATTTTTTACATGTATATATGTGAAGATTGTTGTTCTGAAACACTATAAGCACCAATTGAAAAATGGAAAGTCTTTAATTGAATTGAAAATCAAATTCAGGGATTGAATTTCTCTATCTAAATACAACCTTTTTTTATATATAAGTTCTATGTATGAGGTCCTGATAAGATGGGAAATACAAATCAAGAATTTGGTGCTTAATTCAATTTAATACATCTCTCATCTAAATGATGCTCATGATATTCTGGAACCATTCTTTATTGTGTGTAAGTTGTAAGCAATTATATGTTGTATTCCGATTTTTCTTCATGTCTGGTACAAATTTTCCTCTTATGATTATATGGATGATATTGAATAGTGAATGGTATCAAGTATTATTTACAGCCGAAGTTGCATAACTGCACAGTGTAAAATAAAGTTTGGTTTTCTCTGCTAACACAACACTGTTCATAACGAATATGTTATTTTATTATTGATGTTGCACCGATTAGGTTGTGGAATCTCAAATGCAGGGGAAAGTTGCACCTGAAATTCTCGAAATAAATATCTTTATAAAAGAATGGAATGTATATATCAGTAAATAAGGGTTTGTATTTTTTTTTTTTTCTTAAAGAACCCCATTTCTGGCATTTATTTGTTGTCATATTTTCCCTTGAGTGTTAATATGCGCCTTTGCCAATTACCAAAATGAACACATATAGGGGAAATAGGAGAAATAACACATATATATTCTAGACAACAACAGGTATTCTATCGCAGACAAGAAAGAAGGAATCGGTGTATCCATTTATATGAATTATGTTCACGAAGAAGCAGTTCTTATGTTTTGTAGCATATCTTATGCAAATGTATGTTATCTCATAAATATGCCCTAGCGGGCGGTTTTCAAATAGTCCATGCAAAAGACAGCACTACTCCCAGTTCGAACCACTCCCTTCCCTATTCACTTATCGTTAGCTAAAAGTGTTTGCTTGGTACATTTCAGACATAGTCACTTTATCAACCCTGGAGACGAACACATGAACTACTTTTCAAAACTCTGATGACTTCCTTTTAGAAGCAGCTGGTTTCTTGATACTTCCCGGATATGGACGAAAAAAACGTGAAAAATGTTATAAATATATATATTTTTTTATATCAAGATTCGTCCAAATAGTGTGTGCTGTAAGTAGTTGGATTCGATTTTTTCGCCTGGTATGAATAGTTCTGAAGTCATAAGAGTATACACATACATACATTTCTACTATTGATATGTAGATGAGAGGAAACTAGTGTCAATACTGCAATATTTAAAATATTCACCAAATGAAGTATTAATAAAGAGATTATCTTCGAAACAGGTCCATAGAATATGCAAATCGCAACTCAATATAGTTTGCTAATGGAAGTATTTGTAACTTAGTTGCGACATATTCAGTAAGGAAGGAAAATGGATAAGCCTTTACGACAAGCCTCAAAGCAATATTTGCAAAATTTATCGAGTGACAAAGTGGTAAAAGGAATGCAGACATCAAAGCAAGTTTAAGAGCCACACGGAAAGAAATGCCTATAGAAAAGATATTAAGCTTTCATGTTTAGTACAAAAGGCTTTTATCTGACCGGCAAATATTGTGCAAGGAAGTATTTAGCATTATTCACAAGGTGTAGCCAATAAGAATGGCTAAGAGAACGCTTAGTATTTTAAGAACCCGTCAGCTAAAACGTCAAGATAGATCTACTCAGATTTCTTCATTTTTTATTGATTCTGGCTGGCTGGCTGGCTGGCTGGCCGGTTGGCTGGTTGGTTATGTATGGATGTATATGTTACGTGAATACACCGTGCCAATTGGGCTGGGAGACTGGAAATCTATGAAGATATGCTTAAAAAAAAATGAAGAGTTAGAAAGAAATAGTGAAAACGGTAAGACATAAGAACTGATATTGCTCAGTTATCACCCATGTAAATGTCTAAGAGATCGCTCCGTATAATTATTGCAGTTGTTCTGTTTTTTCTGTATTCATGGACCCATCCACTTGAAAGTAATCATTTTGCTGATCAAATAATTTCCAATGTACGATTTGAAACAACAGAATTTTCCTCTGTAATATTTGTTTTAGTCTAATTAATAAAAATAAAAACAGATAATGTATTTGAATCCTAACACAGTCGTCCCCGCTTCCCAAAATATTACTTGACACTATTTTTTCTGATTTTTCAACGAGAACCAAAAAGTGAGGCAGCGCATACTCTTCCTGTTTCCTTTACATCCAACTCTCTTATACTTCTTGCCACTGCCACAACCTCGGATGCCCTAGCCAGAACTACCATCCTCTTAACTTTAAGCTCTGGAAATGATGGAAACAATAAATCAGTGGTAATTGCTTCTTCGTTCTACGCTATTTCGCCTCGCAAATCCCTTGAAAAGAACGCGCCACTTTTGAATAATTAGAGAAACTTGTATCTTCGAATGGTTACAAGAGGATTAGTTGATTCAGTGAGAAACTCATCTTTTTTCCAAGTCAATCATTTTATTTTTTCGCCTCTTAGCTTCCCCTCTTCAGCATCTCCAAACTTATGTACAGGTGTATACGGAGATAAGCAAGATTCAATATGGAACTCTTGAAGGGGAACTTTTAAAAAAAGGACTGTTCAAAGAATGTTTTTGAGTTGCCCTCCTTGGATTTACATTCACCTGATTGGCTGATATGCGTAGCTGCATTCTCAGCTAAGCTTCAGTGAACAGCACACACTTGATTGGGGGAAATTCTTTTTTTTTTTTTTTTTCACAGTTATGACCATTTTAAATATTCACTTTTTAACATACACCCCGTTGAACACATCGGCTCTCCGACCCAATAGTTCGCTTGTATGGGCATCCATGACTAGAGTAAATCCTGAGTCCATTGAATATCTCAGGATATCCAAGCAGCCACTGCAGATGAAAATTATGAACACCTCTCTCTTCCGACTAGTTCATTGAAAATTTACTCACAATTCCTAGTCAATTAAAAGGATGAGCAGGAAAAAGGGGTCTGTAATTTTTTTTCTCCCGACGCGTGATATCTGTTCATCCCCATGAAAAAAAAAATGCATTTAATTCAATCATCTCCAGGTTGCATAGGAGCAAATGACTATTTCAATGAAAATGGAATACACCTATTTACGATAGCTCAGTCTGTGATCTTTTCTTGACTCTGAAGTAAGACTCTACCTTCGGGCTCGGACCAAAACATTTTAAGCACGCATATGAAAATTTTTTTTCATTCTATTCTATTCATCTACACTCTCTCTCTCTCTCTCTCTCTCTCTCTCTCTCTCTCCCTCTCCTTCACACACACACACACACACACACACACACACACACACACACACACACATACACACACACACGTATATTCCATTGGAATGGAGCACTCTGGTGGATAGGGGATTTAAGCAACTAATTGAATACATCGCTTAAATTCAGCCTTACTAACCGTCCAGTTCCGTGGAAACATTATTAACAGCTACATAAAGAGAGATTGAATCGCTCATCTTACAATCAGGAACGCCGTGGCATCAAGACGCATCAGGTTCAAACGGTAAGCTGAATAAAACAAATGAGCTTATAAAACATTCTGCCAGGGAAACAACGGTTCCTGTCATTCCTTTCGGGTGAACTTTGTCGGGTAATGCCTGTCTCAACATAATTGGAGACCAACTCCACCCGCTCTTTCTATAGGACGAACCTTCATGCCATGCAAGACAAATTCCATGGAAATGGTTACAAAAATTTGAAAAAGAAACCACTTTCTTACTTTTACCACTAAACTTATCCAATCTCAGACCCATTTAGTATTTATGGGATGTATAAAGAACAAGTTGGCTCTACCAAAACCACCACCCCATAACTTCAGCATTTGCAGGGTCTGCAGGACACATCCTGTCTCCAGATCCCGTAGAAAACTTTTGGGGGTCTCGTAGGGTCCATGCCTGATCAGCAAGAGATTTTTTTTGTTAACAATGAAGAGTAATAATCAGTGAAATGCCAGTCAAAACTGAACAAGACGATAGGAAAAAAATGGTCACAGAGATAATGAGATAGCCATAGGGGGGAAGAAGTAATTTTAAAGAACATTTAATTAATCGTTTGAAAAGTTGACAGTACAACAAAACATTTAGTCAGAATGTAGCAAAATGCCCCATGAAGGAGATTTTAGAATTTAAGTACGTATCATATGGAGGAGCAGCCATAACGAGTTCACTGTCGAATAAAATCCTTAATAAATACTGAAAACACCTTGTTTATATTCTCTGTCCTTGTCATTGTCAGTACGTATTTATGTACGTGCGTATCTTTCTTTCTCACCCTATGTATATCTATATCTATCTATCTATATATATATATATATATATATATATTGTTGAAAGCTGTTCAACTTTAAACACTAAAACTTTTTTTGAATTTGAGTCACTTGTTTCCTAAAACCTTTTAATATAATTTGTGATATTTGTGCTGTTTATCATGAACAATGATGTTATGGTACTATTAACAAATTTGATATTCTTCAGCTTTCAGTTAAATATATATATATATATATATATATATATATATATATATATATATATATATATATATAACAGAATGATTTGTATTTGTCTTATTCGTATGTGTCTTATACAATCTGACACAGTTACATCTCGTTACCATGTCCCGCCAAATTACAAAAAGGGAAATTCACGCAACACTCTCTTAACTTGAGTCGGTGTAATTTATAAGTTTTCATCCAGAACTTCATTCATTTCTGAGAAAAACAGTAGAGGTTACAAGAACTTAATGGTTAGAAGCCATAAAATAAATTGAGCAAGCTTTCAATCCATTAGATCAGCGAACGTTCCGGAAATTTGTCAGTTGTTAGAATTTCCATTTTCTAAAGCTTCTATTTACAATGTAACTATAATGCTGAAATGGACGCTTACTTATCATTTATCGTAAGGAATTCACCGATGAGATTTATCTTCCTCTCAATTCCTATGACGATTTTGCAGTATCATTTTTAAGAAGATCAACAATCAAACATTTTCCTTCGAACAAAAACCCAAGCTCTAAGCCCAAACCCGACAAAACATCGACAAAATTTTAATCTAATCATTTAGTCTGCCATGCTAATTACAAACGCCAAAAGTTAGCCAAAATTTTGTTTCGGGGATTTTTTTTCTCTTCTAATGTTTTTGAGTGTTACTTGGGCCTTTTCCGATAGTTTGTGCACATCAGACCATACTATACATTTCTTAATGGCATCATAAAAATCATACCAAAAAGCAATACTAAGAAGAGAGGAGACTTTAAAAAGTGTAAAGGAATTCTCATGAATAGCCAGTTTCATTTTACTCGGACCAGTAAATTATGATATATTTATATAAAGCCTCTTAAACATCTATTACAGTAGCAACAAAAAGATCAGAGCTTCCATACCCTAAAGTTATTGTGTAATTCAGAGATTAAGTATTTCCTATTTAACACATAGATTTAAAACTAGATTTGAAATCATGTCTTCACATCATTTCGCTTTCCGACATAACCATTTCTTCCAGTCAATTCCACATTATTCAAATTTAATCCGATTGGGAAAATAGCCAAAATTAATCAGAAAAAATTAACTATAATGGGATTTCTTCAGCTCAAAATATCAAAAGTCCTCAAGTGATGATCATTAGCTGTCGGAATTTCTTATGAAACATTGGCAAGATTAATTCTTGACGAAATTTATTCCACCCTTTCGAATTGCAATTTATCAGAATACTCATGTCATTTTACATTCTTCAACTATTACCTAGGTAGTACACATAGGAAAAAACAAGAACCAAGAATTCAATGGGGCGTCAACAATGCAGTTAAATGTACACCACTACTGCCGGATCATGTGACCCTGAGAGAGAGATAACTTTAGGTGAGAACCATCTAACCAAGGAAGACCCCTCTCTCGAGTTTCAAGTATATTTGAAAAGAAACAGGTGATAAAATCGATTTCATCGAATGTAAAACGTTGAAATTAAACGCTGTTTTTGTCAGTTTACATGACAGTGACCGAAGATTTTTTCAGGTACAAATCATCTTATCAATAGAAACATTTTTCTGAATTCTTTTTCAAAATTAGACTTGAAACAGTGGCTAAATAATGCTTGTCTGACTGCTCGTCTGAACTACCGGCAGACTGCGAGAATTTCTTATACCGAGGCGAGAGTGTCTTTAAAAAAACATCAAAAAAAAGAAAAAAATACAGGCCTGGTGGAAAAATGTAGGAAAAAAGTGTGATTGATGAATGAGTTACTTTTTTAGCTCTGTCAATGGTCGATAAAAACTATAATTTAAGAATAAACAAATGTGTGCGCAGTCAGACGTAATCTAAGAAACGTATTTAGCAAAACATACATCGTGAATTGATCCCCCCACTTACTAAAACATGCTTGTTGCAAGGATGAGAAAAACAAGCTGTTTCATCTAGACATAAGGATTAAATATTGACATTTTTTAGGCTTCTAGCTCTATTAATGCTGCCCATGGCACATGCATACTTACCAGCCTTCCAACCAGATCGAATTACCTAAAAACAGAAAAAATCTGAGTTGACTGTTTGGGTTGACGTTGATAGTCTCTGCTGGAAGAAAGACTTGCCAAATATGGGTCTGGTTAATCATTTATTGAAATTGGCTTATCCTTTTTAGAAAAAAAATATAGAAACAATTTTCTCTGTGTTCTTGCCAAATATCCTTATTTAACTAACATGTCACACTGGTTTTCTTTTTACCTCTGTCATTTAAAATGTATACAAGACTAGTCTAACGCGTATGCCTGAGTTCATAGCGTTCAGGCAAATATTGTTTTGATGAAAGTTTTCTTCAATGCGTTTTCCTTATTAATAAAACAACAATAACATGGTACTTGGTCCGGACATTTTTATCGACGAAATGTTGGCATGTTGTCAAGAGTTTGTTGGTGAGTGCTCGAGGTTTCCAAAGAAAAATAAATAGAATAACTAAAACCTATTGAAATTTTGCTTCTGTATAAACTACCTGTCCTATACCTATAAATCGGGCAAAGTCACAGTCAAATTAAAGGGAGAATCGGCAAAGGAAGAAAAATGTGTGGTGTATTTTTACAACACATTGGGACCGGAAATACGCTGATTACATCAGACTTAGCAACTTTACTGCAGATGATTCCGTTACACTTCAGAAATTGAACTGACGATCTTTGACCAGCAATCATTACTGTCAGAGACATTATCTATTTGTACTGTAACGATGAATGTAGACAGCTGTGTGTGTTCTGATAAAACTGAAATGCATTATCTTTGCCACTATGAAAACTGTCCAAATGTGCATTCTTGTTCTATGGGTCTCATCAACCTGAGGTAGCCCATTGGCTGTGGCAAATGTCTCTGCAGATGTCAGGTAAAGGCTCATCAATACTCACCGTATAATAAACAGTCCATTAAATGTCCAAATATATTGCCTTCCTTGAAGCATTCGAACTGATGATGATGTTGCGTAACGTCCAGAAAATGAAAAAAATCTTTTTGAGGCCATTGTCACTGAACAGTTCAACTATTGAAGAATTGAGAGCTGGATGAATAGAACTTATTCTCATAGTCATCAAACTCTTCCTGTTTATCATATCGTACATGCAAAACCTTGCTGCGAATTCGTGCGTTAAAGTGGCAAATAGAAGCTTATTTGCGAAAAAAATGACGAACTTCTTCGGGAAGTGGTTCATCAAGGGTTAAAATGCCTTCCTAAGGCATCAATATTGTTATTTAGCACTCATAGTGTCTTGTTTAAGGTATCCTCTTATAAATACTCAATGGAATACAAACATGATTTTTGTGGGACTAAACAGGATAACATCTCAATATATGATTTTAAAGCAACCCATGTTTCATTGGTTAGTGATGGTCTGAAATGCATATTTCTTTACACTTGTTAAACAAGCACAAATGTTCCATTAGCAAACATCCACACATCTCATTAGAGACCAGTTTCATTTTATCTGACCACTCGGAGGTGTTGGTCTTTTTTTTCACTCCCTGGCCGTTGCACTTATTCTCTTGAAATAAATCAGGGACAAACAGGTTTCCCCCACTCTCCGACATTAGAACAGTAATATGTTAGCTACTCCCACTGGGGGAGGAAGGCTGAACAAAACAGACGCTAACTTCGTAGTTAGATATTTTACTGCTACCCCAACAGCTAGAGAGACAGTGGGTTCGTTGTAGTAATTCTTCTAGTTTCTTTCGACCAAATGCTACGATACAATTCAAATCTCCATACCACTGACGCTGGTGCACTGGGCTATTTTTTGCGAAGAGTCAACTAACAAGAAGAGAATGCCACATTCAAGCTTTGAGATGGTTGGGTAAGTGAATCAAAACTCTTCGTGAGAGGGATTGTGTTTAGTGGATGGACCCAACAACTATTTCATGCTAGAATAAATGATTTCCTTTCCTTTGTTTGTTGTGCAAACAGCTATTTCGCAACACGTCCCTAAACCCAAGAATGGTTTAAATGGCACTCTAGGCTGAGTCATCGGGCGTCTTGGTGATGGAGAGTACAGGAGACAAGGGTTTTAGAAGAGAGGGGGCGATAGCTGCTTCTATGATGGTTAGCTGCAAAATCAAAAACTGAACGCTTTTTTCTCGCTTGTCGCTCTTTTTTCGGAAATAAAATCCAAAATAAAGAAACTAAATGTATTTGATTTCTATAAAATTGTTTAACTATTTTCAATTGAAGAGTTCAAGTTGATGGGTTACATATATTTTATCAACAAACTTGTTACTTTTAGGTGGACGATTCCACTGTTTCAGAAAGGGTATTTAACCACTTTTGTCATGTCTATGTTCTCTACAATTATTAAAACATAATTAGTTGAGACCCTTGATAAATCTACAAAGACTTTCATCGATGATTTTGCGACTGATCTCACCTTTGAAGTCGTTTTAGTTCTTCATTCCTGTTGTCTGCATTTAGGGCATCGGATCACAAACACAGTTCTGCAGATTCAGTAGCAATTGTAAGTTCTTACCGGGTAAAATTGATAGCCCCATGCCTGACCTTCTTCCTTTACCCGGGCTTGTGACAAGCTGTTATATGCCGTATATGATCAAAGCGTCCTAAATAGTTAATTGAACAAACGTAGCGATCAAAATTTCCGAAGGGTTTCATCATTTTTTATACGTATGTTAGTTTATCATTTTATTTATGTGTCTGTGTGTTCCGATGTTCCTGTTCATAATACTTTGTCTAAAGACTTAGAAATCGGCATCAGTACTCCACCAGAGCCTTTCTAGAGATACGTGTTAGTTTTTGGATAAAAATACTTTTTTGATATTTTGGGCGTTATTTTTACATGTTTTCCAATTACAGTGTAAATAGCATCTTTGTTCTGGAGAATCTAGATGTTTGTAGCAGTTCTTTTCGCTATTTTTGATGTTTTCCAGTAGAAAACGCCAGTGATGCCATAAATAGGATTTATTCTGACCATATTCATTCTTTGATATTTTTTTTTTCATTGCTTCAAATTTCTACGCTTCGGTCGCTCAATTATTGACTATGATGGCTAGTTTTAACCTTTTTTTCTTTTGAAATCGTAACTATGTGTATAAGTTACGATCAAACAAAATGCTGAGATACACCAGAGATATTAATGTTGTTCTTTGATCACTTTCAGAGCTGATCTCCTCATCTTTCAAATTACTGTCTGCATTTGTTTGTGGATCCTTTTCAAAACTAGATACCAAAATCTTTTCCTCTGCCTGAATCCTAACTTCTCAATCATCCGCTTTATGGACTCTTCATGAAATCCAAGCCCCGTTTTGTGCCTCACAACTACCTATTGACGGATGACAGCTTTGCAGCAATGGTCAGATAACTGACCCGTCATCACGATTCAAAATCTTTAGGAGCATAACACCTTTGAGCCAACTCCATGCAAATCTAGATCTTGCAAATATTCATTTTACAATAGCTTTAATTTGATTAGTTTGATCACTTATTGCACATTGTGATACACTCTGATTTGGAATTTCGTCAACTCTATCCCGTTCGGAATCAGATAGCCTTAGTCTCTCTCCTATACTGTGTAGATTTGATACTAATTATCACTGTAACAACGAGGTTAAACAGACATTTTAATCATGTCTGTAGTCAGTAGATCTAAGGTTTGGTTGAAAAAACTGATAAAGAAACAAGACTTTGTTGTTCCTCTCACACATAGCGTAGTGGTTATAGAATCAGACAGAATTAATGTAAGTAATCTAACAGTTCTAGGTTCAATCCCAGTGTGAGACAATAATAATACTACTAATGATAAGAGGGGAGTACGGTCAATATACACCAATCGATTAAATAAAGGGTTCGGTTCGTTACTTCCTAACACCTACCTGATGAAGGGCGTAGAGTACAACGGCTGAAACGTTGTATGAAAAACAACAAAGATGAGGATAGTCTGAATAATAATAGAAATAATAAGATTTTATCTCAAATATTTTTCAAAAGTTAATCTATGATTGTCATTTTCTTGTCTTGCAGTCCGAAGACGAGGGATACATTTTGCAGCCACACCTTTTATGTACAAATCCTTGATAAGAATGTCTTGAATCTTGAGTTATTCGTAGAATTGCAATGTTTCTAACATTATGATCCAGATTAGAACGGATACATTTTTAAACTTTGCAAACATTATCGCCGGTTTTCGGAGATGAAAAAATGCCTGTATATTTGTCATCTATGATATTTTACCTCCTTTAAACCACCCCCCCAAAACACAGTTCTATTACTTCAAAGGTCATTTTAAAATGTTCATTAATTCCCTTTGTCGTTTACCAAACTTCGCACAAACCCTATACAATAGATCAAAATACAAAAATCAAAATAAAATACGATATAACTGAGATATTTAGATATTCAAATGAAATCAACCATATTTGGTTTACGAATTCTAACTACATAATTTCCTTTATCTATTTTTGCCATCGCTTGAGCAGAGTTTGAATTACACACGTAGGCCGAATATCCCCGTTCAAACCTGACATACTATGTGTAACTGACAATTCAGTCAAAACATGATGTGCTGGGAGCAAGTTGATATAATTATATGATAACGAGAAGACAGTGTCCTGAAAAATAGTCTTAAGAAGATACCTTAAAAGATGTCAAATGGCTTCACTATTTCGAAAGTAAGTCTCCAGGGAAACGAATATAATCGAAGCACTGGCTTTTAATTTAATACGGAAATTGAATAGGAAAAGATTGAACCTCCTGACGTCACTGACAGGTAGATGAAAGTTTGGATCAGGTTAAGCTAGTGTGGGGCCTGTAGCATACATTATACAGAGTCTCTAAATTAAGAAAATGCAGCCATACCTTGTTTAGTGCGGTTAATTCGTTCAAAATCTTCTGTACTGTTCAAAACCGCACTGTTCAAAGTTTATTATAATTTTATGTGTATTCCAGCTTTAAGTCAGTTTTTTTCTACATTAAAAACTACAATATCAAAAACACTCGGTATCCCAGAACACAAACATCAAAACATACATATTTTTACGAGTAAACTATTTTTTTTTCATTTGTCATACAGTTAGATAATTCTGTAAATCTATATTTAATATGAGTAATAATTCTGTTTTATTTTCAGTTTGATCTTCCACCGGTGGCTGCGATTTCAAATACCTTCGTATTTATGTGTTGAATATGTACCACATAAATACCACAGTACCGTTAATTACTATGTTGAAATAATAACTACATTTAATGGTGAATTCGATAAAATCGCTCAATATGAAAACGAAGTCGTTTGTGAAAGTTGAGCAGAATACAATAGTATGGTAATCGATAACGAGCTAGAACTAGGGATCAAAATTGATTGCTGGTAAGTATTCAGCTCGAGCCCTTAAAATTGTGGGACCAGTAGCCTATTCTACTTTTGATAGATAGTTAATACAGAAAAGGATCGATTCAGCAGCCCCATGTTCTATAATTGTTTATTTGTTTTAGGTTGTTCTGGCCAAATGATATATCAACAGTGTAATGATAGAAGATCATTTCGAATACGAGTTACTATATTGTATAATGGAATTTATAATTGTTCTGTGAGATCATATATATGTATTTCATGATATACATATATATATATATATATAAAAATACGTATGGATATATATGTGTGTGTCTGTATCTGTGTCTGTGTGTGTGAGTGCGTGTAGTTGTAGTAGTAGTAGTAGTAGTAGTAGTAGTAGTACACTTACAAGTTATTTCCCAAACATTTTTCCTCATTCCTTTTGGACATTTACGGAATGCAGACAAATTTTTCATTTGACTCTTTAGTGCAATTACGAGCATTTTTTCTGTTATCTCTTAAATGTCTTGTAGCTTGTTGAAAACATGTTCACATTTTTAACAAATTGGAGGATGCTAGAAAATTAGAAAATTTAAAGTGTTTGCCAACCTCTAATTAGTGGATGATGAACATTGTAAAAAAGAACAAATGAATAATATATATTTTTTTTTCATTCAGGTCTCTTTCGTCGCCACATAATTGCAAAACATGCTTTAAATTATTTATGATCGTGAAGTAAACGTTAAAATTCGAAATAAAAAAGACGGTGATATATGGAAAATTTTCGTGTCAATACCTCTTTATTACCCCTCTCTATTTAGCCTTACCTCTCTCTCTACTCCCATCTCTATCCTGTCTCTGCCTTCTCTCTTTCTATTTCTTCCAGCCTCTGTCAGTCTGTCAGTCTCTCTCTCTCTCTCTCTCTCTCTCTCTGAACTCACATATACACACACTCAGATGAGAGATGTCTATTTGTGTTCAACTATCATCATCATTATCCTCATCATCATTATCATCATCATCATTATCATCGTCATCAGTATTTTAACGTCCATCGTTGGACACAGACTTTCGCCACAATCCTCTATCATGGGCGTCACGGGGCTATTATTTTCTGAAGTGTTTAACGATCACGATAAGTAATCTCAGTGAGAATCCATATTACCATTTTATCAACCCCCTCTCTCTCTCTCTCTCTCTCTCTCCCCTCTCTCCCACATGCACACATACACACACACACACACACACACACACACATACGCACTCTGGGACTCTCTCTTTCTCTTTCTATACCCTTATACGCATGCGCTTCTTGAATATACATTGAAGTGCTTTGAGGTATTTATTTGTGTGTATGTCTGTCACAAAAAGTACCTAAACATTGGTGCAGCTCAACCAAATTTTGCAGGTCTACTCAGTGAGTCTGGTGGTGAGGCTTAAAATAAAATGTCTTCCGGTGACAAATAATTTTCTGTTCTTTTAGAGGAAGTTCTATTAAGAATGTAACTAGTATCGGAAAGGGGGAACTTAATCCCCATCCATATACATATCTCTCATTCTATACGTTTACAAGCTATAATACTCGGCGATGTCCAGGAGATATTATCTTTAATCAATTTATTTTTCGGAAATCAGAAGAATTCATTTATTCTCTTATAGTGTTTATAGTTCGTAAATCGAAGCAGACTATGGGGTTTAAATTCTGTTTCTTATTCCTTGTTATGTTTGGATTTGCAGTAGGGTCAGGTTAGGATTATCATTTTTTCTATATTTGATTCTCAGTTTAGAGTTATATTCCGAAAACTATTCTACAAAACTGGTATTAGCACTGACAGAAGGGGAAACTAACGTCCATGGTCACCTAGGATTAATAGAAAGCGAGCTAGCAGATCAGCATCAGAGCCGCTTTTGTAAAACCTTCAAACATATATTTGCTCAAAATTGACTGATATCCAGAAAAAATGTAGGTTTAATAAATTGAAAGCAAATGTATCCGAAAGGAGAAAAATTCAAACTTCTCTAACAGGTCTGATTTCGGTCCGCCGATGGTATTTACAACATTTTCAAACATTGGAGTATTGTTGTCTTAACGTAATTCTTCAGCGCTAAAATTAGTTTTCAATACGTTAGACCTTACCCCACTAAGCAACAATTCATTTCTTATAAAATTCGACTTTAACTTATGCGTTGTAGGCAAATTCTACTGATTTCGAATATACCTCTGTTTTTTCGTTATGATGCCCCAACAGTTGGACCCAGCATACATTCCAAGTCAGACACGCGTCGGCCAGTGCATGACCATGAACAAACTGGCATAAGTACTGAGAGAAAAAAATCACTTATAACGAATAGAAATAAAGGTTGCACTTTAACATTATAGCGGCAATGGTAATATAAATGCCCTTTCCAGACAGTTTGAAGGTTTAATAACATTAAAAGTAAATGAAATCTAAAGACGAAAATTAAAGTTTTGTACTTTATACTATATAAACACATCCAAAATTAAATCAGCACTGAGAGGGAAAGAATTGGACATGATCAGCCAATTCTTATTCCAAATGTTCTATTCATTCGGCCAATAGACCATCATGACTTTGAAACTGTAAATTAAAGCCCAAAAAGAAAATGGAAAAAAAACGTGAGTGGCATTCGTTTTCCGAGAGCGCGAACGGAGACCCCATAGAAAGCACCGAGTGTGTTTTTGTAAAATTCAATCTTAAAATGCTTGCTTCGGGCAAATTATTATACGCTGCTAATTTAACCACTAGGCTATCACATTGACATGACTTTGAAACAACAAATTACTGTCCCCCGCCAACTTTCTTAAAGCATTGAACCCTCACATGTGAAGAAAGCTCAAAAACATAATTAAAAAAAGACTCCTCGAATGATTCCGATTCAAAATAAACTTATATTTCGATTCCATAAATGTAACCCTTACAGTTCTCAAGTAAATTTTAGGTGAAAAAAAAATAATAGAAAAAATATTTTCGAGAGATTTTTCCTCTGAGCACTCATTGCTAACCTCATAAAAATTGAACTTATTTTTGTGAAATTCAATCCCAAAATGCTAGGTATAGGCAAATTGTGAGCTAGTGATATCGGATATGCCAAAAAGGAGAGTCAAGCAGAGCACTCTAATTACATTGTAAATAAAAACACCTTTAAGTCTGGGAGAAATATACGTAAGGTTCAAAGGTCATTTTCTGTGGGAGTTGGAACTTAATTCGATAATACCATTGCCGAGGCTCATAAGAAATCAGCTATAGGACCGCCATGACTTTAAGCCCAAGAATAACTACTCATTTTTTTTTCAAAGTAGTATTGAACTCCCTTTAC
>OY735224.1:43028238-43098238 GCA_963457665.1 Thysanoteuthis rhombus | reverse complement strand
TGGAGCAATTGGAGATTAGAGTCTCAAGGGTAATTAGAACTTTTGCGAAAAAGTAAGGATTGGCCCATTATTTCAAAAGTCACAAAAGCAATATATCAATACCACATAATACAAAGAGACTAGCATTTGCGTATATATATATATATATATATATATATATATGAATGAGAGTATGTGTGTGTGTTTGTGTATTTATATACCTAATTTGTGTTGATTCGCACTCTTAAAAAAAATTTCAAATACACAAATTGAACACATCCAACGAAAAATTAAGAGAGCAACGGAACGAGCAATGCCAGCAACAACTCTAAGAGATTGAACAAAATCAACATGGAATCAGACAAGAGTGAAGGAAGAATATTAGGGACAAGATCAAGCAACACAAATCGAGATGGGGGGAAAATCGTTGAAAGAAGGGATAACAATATGCAAAAATTGCAAGTTATTGGGACCAACCTCGTAAAAAGGACCCGAAATAAGATGGATGTATCAGGTAAGACATAACAGAAGTTAGAGCAATAGCTGCCGTTGGGGAAGAAAAAAGGAAAAATCTTCATTCAGCTATGGATCTATAATGACTGTTGCTACTGCTGCCGATGTTGCAACGATTATATATATATATATATATATATATATATATATATATATATATATATATATATATATATATATATATATATATATATATATATATATATTCAGCTTTGCTGACCGTCTAGTTCTGTAGTTCAGGATTTCGGCCTCCGGGTCTGAAGTGAAGGTTTCAATCCTACCTTGCAGTGCTGAATGGGATGATGGAAAGTCTATAGCCACACTGAAGAGATGTAATACGTCGAAACAGCTGTCTGTGGATGACACAATAATGTATATATATATATATATATGTGTGTGTGTGTGTGTGTATTCTTGGATACGTGCGTTGCTTAGGGAAAACTTCAGTTCAGATTAGACAACACAAAGAAAAATATATTCATTGACAAATGTTTTTTTGTGCTACACCACACATGGAATTTATTATTCGCCCAGAGATTTAATTCTTTACTTTTGTTTACTCACTATCGTAGGTTGATTGCCTCAGTTGTGTTGTGATTACAAAGCAACTACATGAATTATGATAAAAGTAAATATTATTAAAGGATTAATAATAATAGTTAACGATATTTTTCTGATAGGAAGAGAAATACTCTCAATTTTATTGTAAAATTAACTTGATTTGGCACTTAGCAATCAATAGTCATGTTAATGAATATTTTAATGCTTCATCACATTCCATCGCCCTGATCCAGGTTAAATGTTGTCAAGGAGAGAAAATAAAGGGTAGGAGGTGAAACATGAACATCCGGCTGCAGCACTTTTATGGCTAATATCAACTGTTAAAAAAAAACACTGCAAGAAGAAAATACAAAAATCCGTTTAAGAATTGATTGAACTGGAAGAAAGCTGTTTACCATTCGTGACAAAAGTGATCGACAAAAATCCTGGTATGAGAATTTTATTTTCAGTTTTATATGAATCTTGTTGCTTTCCATGTAACTGTTTTGGGAATTTAGAAACAAACCAATTCCTTTTCAGCTATGATTTTAATATATATAGCTTATGTCATAATTGTAGATTTTATATATATATATATATATATATATATATATATATATATATATGTATCTGTGTGTGTGTGTATGGGATATGTACTTTTATATGTCCAATTTATAGCCCTTTTCCTAGTTTACTGAATCTAAGGGCATATAAATGTCTGCTAGAATCTATGCCCCTATGAACTTTCAAGCTTATTTGTGTATGAAGGAATAACACTCCTTTGTTCACACGAGTTAAAAGCATTCTACTTCACACATGACTGATTTTGAACGTGCAGATTTAGATATAAGTAGACATTTATTTGTTTCTACCCAGAAATCTGTTCCAATAGATACCATGAGAGAAAAGTACATAAACCCCATACATACTCATAAATGCATCAACACACAACTGCTGATACGAATTATTAGATTCGTCAGCATTTCTAGCGCAGTTGCCCTCACTGACTGACAAACCGAAATGATAGATACGTACTATGCTCAGTATAGCTAATTCAAATGTTACCGAGCCTCACCCACCTTGCTTAGTGCCGTCTATTTAGATGTTTTTAATTTAAATGTAAATGTTTTTGGTTATGTATGGACGTCAAGAATTTCTATTCAGTCGATTTTTAAGGAGGCAAGTATTATATACGTTTAATGCTTAGTAATAGAATGTTGTACCTTTTGTAAATTGGGTAATGTCTCAAATTATATGTTCAAGATTTTAAAAAAAACCAACAAATTCAATTCATTAATGATAAGTAATAAGTCTCTCAATATATATATATATATATATATATATATATATATATATATATATATACACAACTCACCCACAATGCATAGCTCCTGGCAATGGACTCTGGTTCCACATGGTACATTTTAATACACACTCACACAGCACACACCACTGATGATGGGAAGAATCCCGAAACATGTATGGACTATTTACTTATAAGGATTAATAAACCTTACCATCAAACACTTCATTCCCGAGTCTGTCTCACTCTCTACAGTACACATTATATATATATATATATATATATATATATATATATATATATATATATTGAGGAATATATCATATTAAATATATTATATCAAAGGATATATATTCAAGGGCAGTAGATCCTTTTTGCTAGTTCGGGTATCTGGGTAGACAACAGGATGCTGGGTTCGGTCCTACATGCGTCGTACTTTACCTTGAAATAATGCAAATGAGGGACAATTATTTTGTTTAGGTGTATGTGGCGTCAGTTGATCCGACATTTGTGCAAGACACTCAGAAAATCTTTGCTCGCGGAACCAATCTATTTATTCCTTCAAATGACGAATGTAAATATTTCTTGGTGTTTTGGGAGTATTTTTGACCCCATTTCGGATGTAAACTTGAAAATAAAGCTATCAACACTACGAAGGTTATGCTTATAGCTCTTTTAAATAACCAGATATGCAAAATTCACACACACTCACACATACGTGTGTGTTCGTGTGTGTGCATTGTACTCAAAACCTAAAACTCCGTAGCACAAGCTTATGGGCTATTCACGCATATGCCTTGCCGACCTGAAAAGACGTCAAAAAAACTCCAGGATCTCAGTTTGGAGAGTCAGGCTATATATATATATATATAATATATATATATATATATATATATATATATATATATATATATATATGCATATATATATATATATATATATATGCATATATATATATATATATATATATATATATATATATATATATATATAAATGTGTGTATGTGCATGTGTGTGTGTGTAAAATGTTTAAGGCCTCATTAATTCCATGCATACACATTTCAATGCAATGCATATATAAGTAACAAATTTACATATTTAGCATATTTACTTATATTCCGCTTCTGTTTTGCTTTTGTTTTTTTGTAATGAAAGAAAATTTAAATGTGGTATCATCTAACTTCAATTTACAAGACAATTCAACAGTCAACACGTGTTTGCAATAGTTTTTGCTTTAATACATTCAACGTTCAGGCGGCATCCTGTCGACTGCAATAACAAGTTTTCACTAAAAAAACGATGACTGATTTACATATGAACAAAAAGATCACCGTTGGCTGCTTCTGGCCCCAAGCCAGTTTCTGATATTGCATACCAATGGCTGTTGCTTCTTTTTTTCATGATTGGACAGCCGCGTAAACAGTTTTAGCGGCCGAGTGAGAATCATTTTAGGAAACGGTTGGGGGAAAAGTCTCCAGAGAAAAAACCTGCTGGGATATTATCTGAAAGGAATTAGAGTTTTATTGATTCTTTTTCTTTAGTCCGTTTTATTGCTTTCTATGAAATTTGGCATTCATTTCTATTTCGCTTTTTGATCAACGAAACTTGTTTTCTTTTTTTCCTTCAATCTTTCCATGTTTCTTTTTCTTCTGATTTTTTTATTTCCATATCGAAAGTTGTTTTTTGTTTTTTTTAATCCGGTCTCAATAATGTAGATATGGGTCTCAATAGGATTGGCTTCAGAAGCAGGCGTTCAAATCCAGTTAGGAGCAGGGAGCTCGTACTCATTAGTACCTAATTTCTATCCCTAATTCTGCTTATCAATTTAGGGAAAATGATCACCCCCTTGCCTGCTTATCAATTTGTGATTGCCAACATCGTCCCCCCCCCAACTTGAATATTTGGGAATAAAGACAAATACAAATTAAAAGATAAGTATTCAACAATGCAGGGTCGGGGAGGCTCAGTTAATTAGATTTGTTTGTTTCGGCTATTTGAGATAATTTTAAAATTGATTATCATCAAAAGATTATTCTTTTTGGAAAACAGACAAATATTTCTTGTTTGTGTCCATACAATACGTTTTTACATCCCAAGTGTAGACCCATCGTTAAAAAAAAACAACTCTTAAACAGCTTTATTTTGTTCAAATCCTATTGAATTGTTCCAATCAACCATAGTTTCTAACCGTTGGCTCATTCAGCCCCTGCCCACTCATTGAATTTGCTTTACCATAGTAAAATAATTTCATTTACCTCATATTTTTAGATACACCGAAATCAGTTGAAAATCTGACTTAAGGTATAAATGAGTTAAAATAGGCAAGTTATCATCATTTTGTAATATGGTGTACAAAATCTTCGGTTCCACTGATAATCTTCTGACAAATACATGTTAAGGTATTATCAAGTTCGAATCAGAGTCTTAATAATTCTTCCCCCGGAACAATTTTTTTCTTCTATTTAAATTTGTTTTTCTACCTTTTTGAAAATTTGCATTCATTTCTCCAATTTGCTCAACTTTTTTAAAAAGATCCTTTTCTATATTTTTCTCTTTCCCTTTTCAAGTTTAATTTCCATATCAAACAATTTTTTCCTCGTTTTCAATAACGGACTTCAAAGTCTCAATTTGTTTGCCATCAGTGGCAGGCGTTCAAACCCAGTTAAAAGCCGAGATTTCTTATTTTTCCCCCTTTCTGGTTCTCTAATTTCCATACAAGATTTTTTTTTATTTCTTCGTTTTCAATAATCAAGACCTGGGCTTCAATATGGGCAAAAACAGCTGGGTAGCTAATTGAAAGTCATGGTTTCTAACGCTGGTTTTCAAGGTATGTAATCAAGGACTCCTATCATTCTTGGTAAAGGTGGGGAGCAAAGGTTTCCAAGCAAAATACCTGCTGAGTTATTATGCGATAAAAATTTTGAATTTTATTCATTCTTCTATTCTTCGGGTTCAATCGATTTGTTCATGTCGTTTTATATTTTTTGGAGCTTTTTCTGGCCAAAGCACCGTTGGAGTGCTGGAGGCGAACCAGTTAGCAGAATCGAAAATGTAATCGGCGAGCCAAGTTCAAACTTGGGATACTTCCCATTACCACTCTAAGGAAAGGCATGCATACATCCCCTCTCACCCTTGCTATAGGTAAATAGCAAGGCAGGTCAAGTGCTTCAGCTTTGGTTTGCAAATCAGTCTGTAAGACGAACAACCCTGAATTCAAACCAGGAGAGTCAAATCTTTTTTTCAACGCCGTAAGAAGCTTGTACGGGACGGACCAAGGACCGTTTTCCTGAGAAAATTTGATGAGCCTAGCAAGCCGGAAGGGATTTGATAAAAAGAATAAGTAAAGAATAACAACATCCTGGGTAGTACACATGAATAGGAGATTGAAAAAAAAAACGAATTAGAGATATTGGCCTCAATAGGGATGTCAGTCAGGCTCTAAAGTGATTTTAGAGACGAACGAACAATTGGAGTAGCTTTATCTTCCATCCTGGTTTTGTCTTCTGTTCATTTATCTTATGTTGTACCAAACTAAGCTAAGTTTAACAAATATGCAGCCTAAGGGAATTATTCACAGGATCCAACTTGATCAGGTACATGTCAAATATAGTGAACCACATTTCGAATGAACGCTAGCGGATGCTCTAACAGATTAATCTGCCATCGCTTTGGGATAAATAGATCACAATACATATTAAATGGACCCTGTCATGGTTAACAACAGGAGCAACAGATTTACTGCGATTGCCTGGAAATTAACGATATTTATAAAATAATTGTTGACAGGAGTGTCCCTCCACATTTTCCGTCAAGGAGAGCAACCAGAACTCAAACGTTTGATGATTCCACTTGCTTTGCCGCAAACTAAAGCGTCATCTTCTCTCCCTCCTTCTCTCTCTCTCCCTCTCTCTCTCTCTCTCTCTCTCTCTCTCTTGCTCCATATATATATGTATACACGTATATGTATGTGTGTGTATATAGATCCGTATGCCTAAGATCAAAATATATCGGTGCAATTTGCCAACGATCAGGGTGTAGTTTCTATGAATTCTGTGATATATACACACACACACACACACACACACACACACATATATATATATATATATATATATATATATATATATATATATATATATATATAATGCTCTTCTCTTCAGGTAGAGCACTCTTTAAGTGCGGTAAATCATCCGCTGTAAGCTTATGCAATGCTCTTCTATAGGAATTGAGCACTCTGGTGGATGAGGGATTTCTGTGATTTTTTAAATATAACGCTTGAATCCAGCCTTACTGCCCGTCCATTTCCGTAATCTGGAGGTAGAATATCGGCCTACGGGTCTGAAGTGAAGGTTTTAATTCTGCCTTGCGGTACTGGATGGGTTAATGGAAAGTCTATAGCCACGCTGAAGAGTTGTAATATATCAAAACAGCTGTCCGTGGATGACACAATATATATATATATATATATATATATATATATATATAGAGAGAGAGAGAGAGAGAGAGAGAGAGAGAGAAAGAGAGAGAAAGAGAAAGAGAGAGAGAGAGATTGATTGATATTATCAATAGAGAGATTTAGGGAAATGCATCGGATTTATTTGTGTTAAATATTTTGAGAGATTACTACCTTTCGTTGTTAAACGTTAAATGGAGAAAAATAGAATTTGTGAATAACAATATGTATGTGTATTTGTAGTTAAATCTAGTGGTCATATCATTGAGAAACATTGCAAATGTTTATGCAGCCTACCTGAGCGTGTCATGTGGATGTGTTTTCGAGAGAATCCACTCACATATTCACAGAGAAATTGTAATGCGGACACACTTTCCCTCTCAAGATCACGCACTTATATACGCCGCATACACACATACAAAATTTTCAAAATAACACTATCACTGGATTGAACCATGTATACGCAAACAAAACTTCATTTTCGCATCGAAGTAAAAAGATCAAAAATTGAAATAATAATACAAATAATAATAATAATAATAACAATAATTACGATGATGATGGTGATGGTGATGATGATGATGATGATGACATCCAAAAATCATCTCCCTCCTTTCAAAACCTTGTTATCAGCAAATGTTCTCACTTTTCTCACTCGATGTTTGAGAACAAGTGAGACCAGTCCCTCAAAACATCTGACAGAAATAATTACGATCCATTTTTTTCCAAACTTTTGTTCCCATACTGTCCGTTAGATTTCGCACTTACGTCGGAAAAATCTAATCCATTTCCTCACTATATATGCATAAGTCGTAGAAGGATAAGTTAGAAAAATATGAAATAAAAATTTTAGCAAATAAGGTAACTTAAACGGACAATTTTGATTGGCTTGTTCGTTTAGTCAAAGACTGTTCGAATCATGGCTGGAAAATATGATGGGACCATCTCAATAGTGAATTAAACTTCGGTTGGTCGTTGCTAGGCAAGGCCTGAAGAAGACGGTTGGTCAGTGGGCTACTATCAGTCCAACTACTATCTTTGTCGCCGTCGGGGTCAGGAATAGAGAGAAAGGAAGAGGATATGAATGAAAGTGAATGAGCCAATGAGGTAGTAGTAGCTACAATTCAATTCAATTAATGCATTTTACATCAGGTCTTGTTCAGACACATTACCACCACTTCTGGAGAATGAAACAATCATTTTCTTTCTACCTTCAAAGGGTGAATTTCGCAATTTCTTTTGATGTCCCTCCCCTACCTCCCATGTTTCAATTGTGGCATTTCTTTTGTCATGGAATGGATCTGCTCTGTGCCGACATCTCTGCGTCATCTTGCTCCTAGCATCAATTCGTAACTACAGCTGTATCCAAGACCTTTGCACATTCCAACATATATATATATATAATTGTGTCGTCCACAGACAGCTGTTTCGATGTATTACATATCTTCAGTGTGGCTATAGACTTTTTATCGCATCCAGTACCGTGAGGCAGAATTGAAACCCTCACATTGGACCCGGAGGCCCATATCCTACATCCGGACTACGGAACTTCAATTAAGCTGAATTTAAGCGATATATTCATTAAGGCAGAAACTCCTCATCCACCAGAGTGCTCAATTCTTATAGAAGAGCATTGCATAAGCTTACAGCGGATAAATTACCTCACTTAAAGAGTGCTCAACCCTGAATAGAGGATCATTAATTATATATATATATATATATATATATATATATATATATATATATGGTATTTTATATTTGTGGATATCTTTCTATTATTTCTAGTTTACCCATACGACAGTATTTAAATATTTTGCTGTTGCGTTGTATATTACGTTGTTCTGTATTTTCTCACGCATATTCATCAAGAATGAATCTGGATTTTCTCAAACGTTTACCATAAAAAAAATGAATAAGTAAGGGAAATAACTATGTGATTAGGATTTGAGAGTTTTCCCTCTTGACAAATGTTCGTGGCAGAAAATCAGTGATGAGCACAAATATCATTAAACTGATTAACCGCAGAAAGATTAGCAGAAGCAAGGATAATCCCAAACCATTATTATTATTATTATTATTATTATTGTTATTATTATTTGGCGCCTCCTATTTGGTTTCTCGCTGTACACCCTTCAAAAACAGAGCTGCAATGTTGAAATTGTAATCGTTGCAGTTCCAAGCTTCAAATTGACTCTACCTTTAATGTAAACTAATGTTCAATTTCATTTCTTCATTTAATCATTTATTTTCACCTTGATCATCATCTCATATTGACGTGCTCTACATTTTTGTATAGCTCTATGTCTAGTCTACAATATAGCGAAAAATTCTCTCCGTTTCAATCGCTTTCAGAGTAAAAAGCAGTCATCGCTTAACTTTGCTCCTGCTTAATCTCTGGCGATTCATCAGTTTGATGTTTTTGTTAGCTGTGCCCAACATTTTAGAAAATGTAGACGTATTATTGTATGGATGGATCTTTCTGTCTAGATAGATGGTCTCAACAGCTTCAACACTCGGTTTCTATGCCTGGATTCTTAATATGGAAGAAGTGTTTGCCCAAGATACACTTGCCCCTCCTCGACCATGCTGAAGGTTTCAAAAGGAAAGGTATACAATTGGAAATCTGCATAGCTGTACACAATTCATCCCCAGCTAGTCTCGGCACCGGGTATTGACCAGGCTCTATGCAACCTAACTGCGGTGTTTCAATAATAGCTTCTGTACCCAACGTGATTTGACCATAACATCAATAACGAATCATTGTAGCCCCATAAATAGCTTGAAAAACCAGCCAAGTTGGTTGAAGATTGTTCCCCTTTTGTTTGTCTGTCCATGTGTGTGTGTGTGTGTGTGTGTGTGACCGCATGCTCCTTGTCACATTTTCGGAACTACAACCCAGAGAATTTGCATGAGTACACCACAAAGTACTATCCCATGAAAGTGCTTTCTGGGGTCCCTGTAGTCATGTTGGATCAACAAAACCATTAATTTTGAGCTGGTATTTTTCAGATAATTTCAAATAGAACACTAATTTTTTTAGATAATTCTAAGAACATTTTAGATGAATCAGTGATGCTAAATTCAGAAATTGTTACTATCAACATAATCCGATATTATCAGCATAATCTTCAGTATTTTAAATGGTGATTATTGACAGCTTTGTATTTCATTCCTTGGATTTGTGTGCTTGGTTAATTTCTAGAAAAATGGAGATCTTTTTCATATCTGAAATTTGTCATTTAGTTTTCTATTTTCTTTGTTGATTTTTTTCATATTTTTTTCTATTTTCACTCAATTTAGGAATTATTTTTAACCTGTTGTTCTAACGAATTCGAGGTGTTCGTTCACAAAAACATCCCTGCGATTTACAAAAATCAAAGAATGGCCTTGGAACATCCTTTAAATTATCTTCTATTTGTTTTATTTGAAAGCGTCCAAAAACTGTCAACATCGACACAGTCAACGTTAACATAGGCCTCTTCAATTTTTAAGTGGGTTTGGCTGACTTGCTGGCTTGCTGACTGGCTATCCATGAGTATCTCGAATATACAGCCGGCAACAAATATGGTAGATGGCTGATGATTTCAGCATTTACTCCTTACCTTTACCAGAAAAGAGGATTTGATTTTTTAATCTCCAAACTTAAAATATTTTTGTGGAGATTCAGTTAACAATGAAAGTTTACGCTGAATTGGTCTCTTAGTTTGTTCCTGACAGAAATCACACTTGTCTTTTGATTATGTTTCTTGTTTTATTTTGTTTTTTGGGGGGGAGGGAGGTTCAGCGTTTTTTTTATTGTTTTCTTTGGTGATCACCACCCAACAAAATGTAAGAGAAGCAATGATTTCATTGATCATCCTTTTCTCCCATGTGTTTTTAACTGATTACTCAAAACACAATCCATTGGTAAAAGATTTGGGTCAGCTGACAGTATGTATTGAGTGACTAACAAGGCCTGTCGACGTCATCATCATCATTATCATTATTATTATTATTATCATTATTATTATCATTATTTTTATTATTATTATTGGCATTATCATTATCATTATCATTATTACCATTATTATTTTTATTATTATTATTTTTATCATTATTATTATTTTATTATTATTTTTATTATTATCATTTTTACTATTATTATTATCATTATTATTATTAGAAGAAGAAGAAGAAAAGAAAAGAAGAAGAAGAAGAAGAAGAAGAAGGATTAGGATCAGTGGTATTTTTAATTGTTTAGTAACCATCATTGGTATTATCATAACCACAATAATCCTCTTCCATCGGTAGGGTCGTCATAACGTTCGGTAATTTTTGGCTGTTTTGTTATCATTTCTTTGGATTTTTCTGTGATTGGTTTATTTAAAAAAGGAATGAAATCTTTTCATAATCGAATTTCGTCCTTTAGCATTCCATTTGTTGTCTTCGGGGTCTCCTTCATTTTCACCCACTTTCACAATTATTTTTCAATTCTTTTTTTTTTCTTCCAATTTGTGCTGTTCGTTTGCAAGAGCATTCCAGCAATTTGCCAAAGTCAGACAATGGCCTTGAAGTATCTGCTATTTCTTCTTCACATCTTTAATTTTTAATCTTATTTTTTTTCATTTATTTTCGGATGAAATTTGAATTTTCACTTTGTCTAAAACTAACAATAAGCTGCTTTCCCATAAAAAGAAAAAAAACTACTTTCAGTATTTTTTCTCCTTGTTTTTCTTTCGATTTCTACCAACAACTCCCTGGAAATACGACCCGTCAAAAAGCAATCCCGACTCCCTATTCTCTCCTCTCTCCCAGATTGTCTTAGCACGGCTCTGAAAACATCTTTATCTTTCCTTCTAATGGCTTTTATCAAAACTCATTTCTTGAATATTCTTTTATTTTTTATTATAAAGTTCTTGTGGTCTTTATTTCCTTTGTTCCAGGGGTGTGCTTATTTCTGTTTTTGGCATAAACCCTTAAATCAAAAGCGGTAAAATTAATTAAATCATTGTTTGAGGAAGTTTTAATTTCCGAACACGGCAGTTAGATAATATTAATGTGAATTATCATTGTTTTTCTTTTAAATTGAAATTATTATTATTATTATTATTATTATTATTATTATTATTATTATTATTATTATTATTATTATTATTATTATTGTTGTTGTTGTTATTATTATTATCATTATTATTATTATTGTTGTTGTTGTTATCATTATTATTATTGTTATTGTTGTTGTTATTATTATTATTATTTGTAGTGGTAATAGTAGTAGAAAAAGAAGAAGAGGAAGAAGGAGAAACCATCAACAAGAACGGTCGAGATAGGTTTCTCTGGTTTTAAGTTCGTCCAGCTGGCTCGCTGGCTATGTATGTATCACGTGAACAGGATGTACCAATTGAGATAGAAGGCTTAACATTTTTTTCTTATGTTACCAACCGTTACCGAAAGCTTTTAATCTGGGGATTCAATTTACGGTGTAAATTTTGTCCATTAATCATCCTTCTCCTCTCAATTGTAATTGATCACCCTCAGCATGCAGTCAAAATACGCTCTATCGAATGATTAACCAGTCATGTCGTGATCAGTATTATCCCCTGGAGGACTCTTCCCATTAATTGAGAAAATCCTCATTATTTCACTTGACGTTTTTTCAGAAGGATAATAATTAAGAAGGATGTTTTTTTCTTTTAATATTTCTGGCGAGGAGTTTATGTTTGAAAACTTTCAGTATTAAGAAATGACAGAGATTAGAAGAGAATAGTTTTGAGAGCCAGGGTATCTGTGTATTTTTAGCACATACGGTTAGGACTAAACGAGCAAAGTGGGAGACAATCGAAGTATGAACTCCTATTATTGCTTGAAAAATGAAAAGTTTATGGTAAACTGAATGAAAAGTTCTACTCCTGTTCTTCTAGTTATTGTACCAGTTGTTGCTGAGGCTGAAATTGGAGATCAGATGATCGCAAATCTCCTTAATTGCCAAAGATTCTTGAGCATTCAAGATGCTTTCAGTTATGCTATCGTTTGAATGGCTTCCTTGAATTTTGAGTCTCTCTAAATCATTGATTCAAAAGAGGAGCACACGCCCTAAAGGGGTGAATTGAATATACCAGAGGCATTTTAGCGAAATGGGGATAGTGGGAAATCATTAGCTTGCTCAAATCAAAAGGTTTTAAGACTTGACTTGATTAGGATCTTCGGAAAATAATTACACGTTTCACTGCTATGAATTGTGAACAACTAATCATGGCAAGACCAAGGTTAAATGATCTGTTGTGTTGATTATATATGTATAGCAAAGGTAAACCCCATGGGGATACTAACAAGAGAAAAAAGCAGAATTTTTTTTCAAGGGAGGTAGAATTTTCTCGACGAAGAATCGAGAGTTTGGCTTCCCGTTAGGAATGATGAAGATATCATAATTGGTGATTCGAATTTAATTCAGCATCATCGGCATTTGTCTTTTTCCCCTCTCTAATAATGCGTAATTATATGGACACAAAAATACGTAATTACTTTCTAAAAACAAAAATACGTAATTACTTTCCCAGATGAGAATACGTAATTACTTTCCGAACACCCTAATATGATACTATTATTAGATCTTAATTACTTAGGAGTTTTGTTTACTAAATTTATTATTGATACCCTAGTAACTAAGGCTCAACTCATCAATATTGTGAAGTATAAAATCGATTAAATAATTAAATTGTTGTAACTTGATTTCACACAGAAAAGGAATTTCAAAACATTTAGTCTGTGCCCTAAATTTGATACATCAGTATTATTTACAAAGAATTTTTCTCTTCATAAATTTCCCCCATTGATTTAAAACTCTAGATTTTGATAGAGTTATGACTTTTAACATGATACATGTCTGATTAGTCCATCAATAGAAACAGTCCTGTGACAGACGTCTTTTGCCAGCATTGGGTGCTGGCAAAGATCAATAAAAAAATTTTGGAACAAGGTTGATTAATGGATTACTTACATCTCCCACCTTTTGTTGGGAAGTGATGACCAAAAAAGTCTTAATTAACAAAAAAATCAGGGTGAATATCGTCACAAGGCACTGAGAATAAATGAACAGTGTTAATAAAACCCCCAAATAAAAACCAATTGATAGAGGTATTAAAAAAAAGAAGACCCGGTAAGGAGTATGCTTAAATTTCCCATTTGTGCGGCCAACAAATAAATGCATCTGGTTTCCACTTTTCGATAACATGTGTTTTCATGAATCATACAGATTTTTAAAAACGGCTCGCTCCGACCTGTTCGTTTTAGAGCATAATAACTAATGAGAATAGAAACATTATTTTAAGATTTATAACATACATGGCGAATATGATGGTTGTTAGCAGTTTGAATTGGGCAGCTACGACCATTGATGATGCAGCAAAATATTCCAACACTTTATATACTTCATATATATGAGGGTATTCCTGTTGGGGGTGGTCCCACAAACTATACTAAACCCAGCCGTGGTTCTGGGTTAGTAAAATAAGGCGACAAAATGGAATTTCGTTTATATGTTTTATATAGAATATTGATTATCAATATCTCTGGAGACGGGAAATGCCTATTCGCAGTTGAAAAGAGAGGAGGCCGATTATTATCTAAGTCAAAATGACGACTGGTCTCTCATATCACGAACGGTAGTCTACTTAATGGTAGCAGCGGTTGACGGTCACTAAGGGCGGACGGCTGACACGAGAGAGGGCTGGCAACGACTCTCTTCTCCAAACCCAAATTTTACTCTGCTTGCTTGTTACGAATATCTCCCTTATTTAAGCCCTTGGTATCGACACTGTATCTCTTGCAACCGACTTCCCTTATCTCTCCCTCTCCTGCCATCTCGACCTTTCCGGAAAAACCCAAAACATTGACCCTAATTCATCTCGCGACGCAGGTCTGTTCAATATCATAAATTAGTCTCCCCCTCTCCCCAGGACTCTGCAAATAACTTTTCTTTCATAAGCTTTTACTCTCTCTCTCTCTAGACCCCAAACACTGACCCTTATATCTGGCTTTCTTTTCAAACCCAGGACTTGACAGATGACACTAGATTGAAAAAGTACTGATAACTCAACTTCCCATGACATGGTCATCGAATCGGGAACAAAACCTTTTTCCAAAAGCATTTGTTTTTGCAACCCAGGACTTGACAGATGACACCAGATTGAAAAAGCACAGGTGACCCAACTTCCTATGACATCTAAAAAAAAACACATTATCCCTTTTAACACAGATAACTCCTTTTGTAATAACAATAGTAATTACTGGTAATAACCATAGTAATTTTTAGTAACAGCCATAGTAATTTTCGTGATTTTCAGGACACGGGGGACTCCTGGCCTCCTAGTGTCACATATACATTTGGACTAAACAGCTGCAAAAACTTGAAGAGGAATGATTTCTCAATGAATTATTCATATTCATATTATCAATGTCACTTTAATATTAGTAATTTGTTGAAGACATTTCCTGGATTAATGCAAACGAACAATTTTCAACACACACACACACACACACTCACTACCCTGTATGTGTGTATGGGCGCCTTTCAGAGAGAGAGGTGGGGAATATTTTGACAGAGAGACAGAGAGCGTATGCGTGGGTATGTGCATGATGCTATACGGTGTTCAAGCGTATTGGTTTGATTTATAAGCGAGGATAGGCCTTTTTAATCACTCGATGGATAACTGTCCACAAACCGTGAACAATTGAAAATTGCAAGTAAGGACCATCAATGAAAGAGTTACTACTCATCCTTTCGTTGGATCAAAAAGATGTCTGAATTCTCAAAAACGATCATGAAGATTGTCGGACACAAAAGTAAAAACCAATTCAACATAAGCTCACAAATTAAATTTGCTCTGTTCAAATATAAAATGGGTAAGGAAGATTAAAAGAAAACTTTTGTATGGGTTGATGTTTAAGTTTTCAACCTTCCCGCTCCATCAGCGCAGTCTGAACACGTGACATATACAAACTACGTCAGAATCAATTAAAAACCGAAGAAACCTTTGTCAAACTATGTTGAGAGTTTTGGTCAAAGATTCCGAACAGAGGATTATGATTCATTAAACTAAAGAGACCCCATGAAAAGTTTGTCATTGTATTCAACATTGGCGATGACAAAATGTACACGTACCTTGAATCACTCCTGCCCGCTCGTGTACAAGAATTCATCCGAATAGGCGAATCTTTTATCTGAAAAACGGACATTTCATCTGAAATTATCTTTAAAAATCTGAGTACGAAAATTGGACATTGTTGGTCCAAATTGACGGTAGAGACCTGAGAGAATACTGTTCGAAAATGCAAAAAATGCATTTTTAGATGAAGCTATTTGTCAACCCATGGAGCTCAAACAAAATATGACCAGGTACGTTCGAAGACACAGACAAAGGCGAGCAAATAGAAAAGAATCTGTGGGAAAAAAATTAGTGTGCCCAAAGAAATGGAAACCTGACGATGGGAAGGGATAAAATTGTCGAACGTGCCCAGGGATTTGACAAAAACTTCTATTCCACCAAACGAAGGACGCAGAAAAATGACCAGGAAACACAAACCGGGAGTAATCAATCCAAGGTTTTCCAACAAGTTACTCCGCAGGAAGTGTAGCAAGCCATCAAACAAACAAACGAAGAAAAGCCCCTTGGACCGAATATCATCACCACCGACCAACACAAAATAGCTGAAAAACTCGTCACTAGGAAACTAGCCATCCTATTCACTTTCAATGAAGTGAAGTCCCAGGAAAGTGGAACATTGTGATCATAATGCTGTTCTACAAATTAGGAAACCCGAAAGACCTCAACAACTACAGGCCAATAAGCCTACTCACTTGCCTCTATAAACTCTTCACCGAAGTGATTACCAACAAAATATCCGAAACCCTAGATGAAAACCAATCCCAGGAACAAGCTGGCTTTAGAAAAAGCTATTCAACCGCCGGACATCTCCATTCAGTAAATTAACTAAACGAGAAAGCAGAAGAATATAGAAGGCCATTAGTTGTAGCATTTGTTGACTTTGAAAGATCTTCGATTCAGTGGAAATCCCAAAAGTCAATGACACAATGATACAACAAGGTTTAGATCTCGTATATGTCAGAGTACTGCAACATATCTACCGACACAGTAGTTCCTTCATCAAGACTCCGAGCCCATTCAATTAGTGGAAAGAATGAGACAATGGTGATACCATCTCACCCAAACTTTTCACAGCTTCCCTTGAGATGATCTTCTGAAGCATAGAATTGACGGCAAATACATAAGTAATCTGAGATTTACTGATGACATTGCACTTTTTGCTAAAAACCTTAAAAAGGTTCAAATCATGTTGCCCAAACTAAATGTAGCAAGCAAGAAAGTTGGCCACTACATGAACTTCAGCTACACATACTCATCCGATACGTTGGGAACAAAGACACAGCGATCGAAATTGAAAATGCAAAGCTAAAAAAGTAGGCCACTACAGACAGAGAGTCTCCATGGAGTAATCAAATGGAGAAATAAAGTGAAGAATCCCATTAAGTTGGCAATCTTTCTGTAAAAACAGTTCGACTTCCACGAACAAGAAAAAAGAAGTGTATACAACTGATACATTCTAACGATTATCACCTATGGGACTGAAACATGACGCCTAACCGAAAGATTGACCCTAAAAATGAGTACTATGCACGTGCAAATGAGAAAATCAGGCTCAACTTTACTTGGAGAGATATAGAACATCATATTTTATTAGGGAAAAAGTCTAAAACGTCATATAAACGGTAAGAGAACTCGAAAGGCAATGGGCTGGACATTTTGTAAGGATGTCAGACGACTGCTGGACATCACGACTCGCTACGTGAATCCCCGAAGATTGTATGCAAAAGTATGGCCGACTGGAAGCAAGATGGCGTGACAAGTTATATTAATTCAGAAAGTGTCGATTCTGCTATGTCAATGATACAGAGGCGAGGCTAAAATTGGGGAAGGTCTATGTCTAACCACGGACGCTAAAAAGGTCATGATTATGTTTGTTTGGAGAAATAAAATCTGTTTTGTTTACTTTTTAGGTTTTAATGATCCAAGGGGGGTTAACCTTTGTGCAGCTAGGCTTGGTTTACCTTACTGTCAATATTGCCGTTTTTTATGATTAAACGACATTTCATTCGATTCTGTCAATTGAAATTGATATGTGGATACGTCTCAATGGAATTGCGCTTAGAATTGAATTCTTCATTCGAAAGAGCCAAACACATCCATCTCGTTACAAATGTGTCATAAAATTAAATCAAACTAATATAAAAAAAAAAAATAAAAATCAATTATCCGTTCTATGGTAATGCTGGACTGGGCCACGTTTGCCAGTTTGCTTCCATATTTTCGATTCATGATTGAGGCGAACAAATTAAAAATCTGAAAATATGGTTAGGTAGTATTTTCATTTTTTTCTGCTCCCGAAAGTCGATTGAAGAACCTTTTTTTTTCTTATGCTCCATTTTAATACATCAATGCATTTATGTAACAATAAACCTAATATTAGACACGCATGATTCTGTTTTAAATCCATTACAATAATGCTTCAGGCCTGGTCATGTCAGATACGTATCTACGGACTCCCTCATCGATGCCAAGGACAATAAAACAAGTCATCAAAACGAAATATATATATATATATATATACATATATATATACATAAAAGAGTGATAGAGATCTCGACGCTGGCAACGGGTGAAAGTGTCAACACTTAAAAGAAAATAAACCCAAATGTCTATAGCCATTTCCGGAAATATTTGATTAAGTTGCTGTCACTCCAGCTAGGATATAAACGCGATAAACAGAAATCTCTACGGCATACGTGTCAATCTGTAGTAGCCATTCCATTAGTCTAATTGTCTGTAAGCGAGGTTTTCGTTGACTCGACACAAACAAGTCAGATATTTCAATATATCTGCTAAACATGTATGAAACATTATTCCCAATATAACAATCTGCCCCTAAACCTATTCATAAAAATACATTATATATATATATATATATATATATATACATATATATATATATATATATATTGAGTATTGTCAATCAAAACTATCACCAGAACTTTCAACATATGTTTCTTCAGTTATGTTCTTCTGACCGGCTGTATCAGTATGGCCGCACCAATTGAGCTAGAGCAGAACATTTGAGCATTTTACTCCGTTTTAGACTGTTCTTTTTATGTCACTCTACGTAGATTTACAGTGGGGCTCTATTTGCAATGTAAGTTCATGCTGAATTTTTCACTGTAAGTCCATGTTGAATTGGTCATTTAGCTATTGTCCACAGCATTTGCTCTCATTTGGGGAATTTTTAGAAATCAATACCCAGCAAAAGGTGAAAGAAGTAACTTATTCATCAATCATCCCAAGTTCCATCTTTTTAACGATCACCCCTACCCAGCATGCTGCCAACAATACCATGGGTCCATGAAAGCTTCTTTTGTAAGACTAACCAGACCTCTATACGTTTGTGTGTTGTTTATGTACACCTCCCTATAGAAATAGTTAAAATCTCTCATATATGGATAGATAGATTTATACAGATGGCATCTGCACTTTGTAAAAAGCTCTTGCAGCCGATCATTATTGATGAGTACTGAGTATGATTGCTGTGTTGTATCATATATTATTGTCCTTGTGCCAAATTAAACGATTAAATTATTATTCAGCTTGTCCAAAACTCTTCACATACTTTACACATTTTTACCTGAAATTCAACTGTACACTTTCTCAACTAAGAAAGACTGAGAGATTCAATCAAACCTTTAATCACTTCCTCTGTAGTCAATCCCTCGACAAGATGTCATGGACATTAAGTGGAAACTTCTGGAGATATCTCGTAGACAAATATGGTCCTTTAGCAAAGTAGAATGGGCATTCAAGTATGACGCAAAAGAGATACGACTGCGTGATTCCGCATCAAAATATCATAAAGAACCTTTTGATATATTGTTTGGACAGTTATAAACAAACATCAATATATGGAAGGATGGAGTAGTATTTCTCGGTCAAAAACCTATTCCTTAAACGAATTACAAGCTTTGAGCAGTTCTCTATCTCGAGAAGAAAAACATATGACGAAGAATTTCAGTCTAGAATATTCATTATGGAAAACGTGTTGCAACAGACAATTGCCGTTGCAACGTCGAGCAACTCCAGGACTTATTTGACGAATGAGCTTCAATGGTTTGGAGGTCAATCAATCCAGACGTCTCAACCGTAACCGGTACAAACTTATATCTACCGGTCAGTGAGCGATACTCGGCAATCTTCTGCATCTTGGCCTGTCGAGTGACAAAACTTGGTTAAGTGGCTGACGAAATCAGAATGCCGTTTGCAAAGGAATTGCTGCAACTGTCATTCCAAATCAGCTGCAAATGGAGAAAAAGTTATTACGTCATAGTGTTTACAAGTTCTCCGATCTCAGCCAGTGATTTTCAACAAGGTAGGAATTCAAACGGCGTAGTAGCCTTTGAATACTGTCGTTGAGGGTGGCGTGACGAAGATTGGCTGTCCCACAGCGACGCAAATGCGAAGACCAAGACGGAGAGCAAGGCCAATGTAGATACTATCTTTGTCAAGAACGGTGGTTTCAAAAGTTGGTAAACAGAAGGATCCAATTTTCAGCATTTAGCTTTTAGACTGTAATAAATGAAATAGGATAATAAACAATGTTTATCTTGGAAAATCATGTTTATTGAGTTCTAATAAATGGTACAGGTCAGTGCATAATAATTATGTTCTTAGATAGATGTGTGATGTTTGATGCTTTTCCGCCATATTATAACCAATGTCAGATTTTGAGGGAACCATCCAGCGGACCAACCAGAACTATTTTTCGGATCTCCTGCAGTCTACAGTCCAACTATAACAACCGATCAAGAATAGTTCGAGCTAGACGCAGTGGTAAGACATCCAGCCAATCCCTGCTACATGTTCCTTCATGATGACAGCAAAGACGTACAGAGTTTTCTGGTGAAGGAAAAAAAGAATATTAAGAAACGAAAAAAGAGAAATGACATGTATTAAACGTGGCATAGTTTGAGATTCTGTTCAAATACGGTCAAAAGTTTAACAAATTCATTTGATCATTTTCTTCCAATGTCATACTTTAACTTTTGGCACTACACTATATATATATATATATATATATATATATATATATATATATATAATAATTGTTTCACCCAGAGACAGCTGTTTCGTTGCATTACATCTCTTCAGTGTGGCTATAGACTCAAATTCCTTCTAGTACTGCTAGATGGGGTCAAAACCTTCGCTCATAACCCAGAGGCAGATGCTGTACACAAACTTAGATGGTCAGTAAGACCGAATTAAGTGATATATTTATTGACACATAATTCCCCATTTGCCAGAGTGCTCAATTCTAGTTAGAAGTATTGCTTATACATTTATATATGAATCTCATTTATCAAAAATATTCATAAACGTGCGTTACGCAATTATCCAAACATTGGAATAATTTATTAGAAAAGGTCACGATATGAATAAATACGTTTTGTATAAATGTAACTTTCCTAATTGGTCCTCTTTTCATCACAATCTGACCGAATTCTGACATTTTCATTTGAACAGTTAACTTGGTCTACTTCCGCCATCGGTACAGTCAACGTCCATCAATACAAATTGGAAGAGCCAGACGATCTCTCGTAGCTTGTTACATCGTTGGACTGCTTCTGACTATATTCGTTGGATGAACTCCAACGCTTTTAGCCAATTGCATAAGATGTCTCAACCGGTACAAACTCAGACCTGTCGGTTAATGTGCACTTTGCTCGTATGCAGTAAAAGAACAGTCAAGTGTCTCCAGTGGATAAAATTTTAGAGCTAAATAAATTCATTCAGACATCTCCTGACATAAGTCACTTCTTAAAATTTTGCACTGCTTTATATGCATAAATATATTTATTTTCATTGCCTATTTCCTGAATACTTCCCAATAAATTTTATTCATCAAATTATATTCATAAAGATATGTTACGTCGACGCCTATACTAATTAGCAATGTGTCATACATCGGTGACATCATCAGTGACGTAACTTAGTAGAATTTTACGTCACAGTCATTATGGAGAACCTGATGCCACAGGAGATTGCGTTAGACATACAGTAATAAAGCCATATATTCCCTTTTTCTAGCCTCTTCGGCCTGGATTAGAGTGTTGTATCTACTCCCCAGCAGAGCCAAAGGCGCCGGTACTTACACTTACCTGTTGAATGGGCCAGAGGGGATGTGCGTGTCAAAGACCGAGTACGCCGGTGCGTCAGCCAATGAAGTTTTACTGATGCTGCGCATTGCTATGCGCATCGGGAACTTTCAGGTTCCCTTTTTATTACACGGTCCAGCTGCGGGGGATATGGTGCCCCGGCGCAGCACTGCCCCAATGCACTCAACGGAACAGGTCGGGCTCGTCCCTGACGCATTCGTGGCGACTGTTGCTTTAGTTGCTTACCATACCAAAGTTGCGTCGACTGGGGCTATTTTTCCAGAGTGTCTCATATTTTCCACACGTAAAGCCCCGACCATTTTGCTCTGGTGGGACTGTAAATGAATAGTACACACACTGATGGATCCACACGGTCTCAAACAGTTTTTTGTGACGTTGGTTGGGAGTTTTGAACCTATTCGACGGATGAGCTTCAATGATTTGGAGTCAATTTAGCCAGACGTCTTAACTGTAATCGGGGAAAACTTGAAAAAATTGATTTGATATTAAGGAATTTGAGAGTATTTTTTTTTATATACTTGAAATATAATGTAACTCCGTCATTTTTTTTTGTCAGTAACAAATGAAACTAGATGTTTTTTGCACAAATACTTTTTCACATGACAAGTATATTTGTTATGTTCGAGAAGAATTTTATAAAAACTCTCATATCACCCATCAATAATCAAGATATATTTAACTTTTCGATCGGCACTTCGGCTTAGCGTCAGGTTATCTATGCGCCTTGACGTGGAAGTAAGAATTGCTCCCAGGCATTTCTTCCAAGGACCATAGTGAATCCGTGAAACGTGTTATGCACTATATATATATATATATATATATATATAGAGAGAGAGAGAGAGAGAGAGAGAGAGAGAGAGAGAGAGAACGAAAAATAAACATGAGAATTATATGGGTTATTTTGGCTTTTGCATTACCAGCGGCTGTTTGGCTCAAAGATGAAAGCAGCGTTATGTTGAAGCTGGTTCTCTAAATAAGTTGTAGGTTCGTTTGCTTCAGCATCCCTATTTTCTTTAATCGTTCTTTCTATTTACTTTCTTTAAGCCAAGTGATATATTAACCGTGTAATAACAGGAGATCATTGCAAAAATGCTTCAAATGACGCAATTCATAATCAATTGTCGATTTTTTTTCTTTTTCTGTGTTGGTGATTTAATGAATTTTTATTTGTTGTTTATATATCTGCAGTTTTTTTCGCAGGGTCCTGTATATTGATAACACAACGAAAAGGATGCTGTTATAAACAGATTGGTTGTATACTCGAATTCTTCTAAGTTTGTTCCAAGAAAAAAAGTGTCAATTTCAAGAGGAAATTCTTATTGAAATAACATCCCTCAGGTCATTCGATGACTTTTTTTCTATTTCTCTTATTCAGTTCATTGAAAAGTTCCACAAGTTCTAACTATGAAGTTAGATGACTGATCTAAGGATGGGAGGAATTTCATGTTTTGAATTGGTTAACAGCATTTCTGAAGAAATTAATGACCCAAGGATAGATCGGTTGAAGAGAAAAAAAACTGCATTTTTATCAAAGAGGAAAGTTTTAATCCTGATTGAAGGGGGATAGTAACAGATAGGAAATGAGGAAGATTGTTTTTCTTTTACGACACACGACGTAATGTAATTTGTCTAGCGATAAATAATTTTGAGATGAAAAAATAGATTACAAGAAAGGAAGAGGTGAGGGGAAAGGGGAACAGACTAAACTGTGTTTAAAATTAATGTATTTACTTCATACATATATATATATATATATATATATATATATATATATATATATTTTTTTTTATACACTCACATACACATATATATACACACATACACATTTTTTTTTAACAGCAGAAGCACCGGAATTCTATGTTAAGACCTGATTTCAATATTTTAACAGCGTTTGTAAGGAATTGATCAAGAGAAAGAGAGAGTTTTTAGGGAGAAATAGATAACTAGGCGGGATTAGGATGAGACAGGCGGGGAAAAAATATTTAATTCTACGTCACACTTCGTCATAACATTCCATTCTTCTGGTAAATTCTGAAGATAGAAAAAGAATACAAGAAAGAAAGGAAGAAAAGAAGCAGACAAAACAATGATTATAACAAATACATAAAATTCATACACACACACACACACACACAGAGTAAAACAATGCAATGACTGTATATATATATATATATATATATATATATATATATATATATATATATATATATATATATATATATATATATATATATATATATATATATATATATATATATATATATATATATATATATTTTGTGTAAAATGTAATTCCTTGAAATATCTTTCCTTATTCACATTGTCGGACATCGGAAAAATACTACATACGTAGAAATCCGTAAATACCCGAACTACTGAGATAAAAAGAACACATTAACAGAACCAGCCAGCGATTATAGAAGGGAAGGATTGAGTTAAAAGTGTTCATCTGACCATAGTCTACCATCTGGTTAGCCCAGACATAAGCTACATATATATTTCAATCGTAATGGGTGTGGGTTCAAATCTCTCCTGCTGCTCAAAAGTCCATTGTCTGATCCTTCCCGTTGTTTCTCTCGCAAGCGTAATTATTTTGATTCGAGGAAAATTTAGTTCTTTATCGTTAATACGATAAGGAACTGAATAATTATTATATATATATATATATATATATATATATATATATATATACATATACATATATATATATATTTATATATTCATATATATATATATATACATATATATCTATATACATATATATATATATATATATTCATATATATATATATATATATATACATATATATCTATATACATATATATATATATATATTCATATATATATATATATATATACATATATATATATATATATACATATATATATACATATATATATATCATCATCAGTCTTTTAGCGTCCGTCGTTGGACATAGACCTTCCTCAGGATTTGCCACACTTCTCTATCATGGGCGTCACGGAGCCAGTACTTCCTGAACTTGTCTAGTTCATCTCTCCATCTAATATTTTGCCGGCCTCGGTTGCGCATATGGTCTCGGGGAATCCATGTTGTGAGTCGTGATGTCCATCGATTGTCAGCCATTCTTGCAACATGGCCAGCCCACCGCCATTTGAGATTTTTTATGGATTCGATGATGTCTCTAACTCTTGTCTTTTCCCGAATGTGTTGTGCTGTTTTGTGGTCTCTCCATGTGAGGCCCAGCATTATTCTTTCATGTGCACGTTGCATGGTTCTCAGCTTACGGGTCTGTTTCTTGGTTATGTTCCATGTTTCAGCTCCATAAGTGACTATCGGGAGGATGCATTGGTTATACACCCTTCTCTTTAGGATTAATGGGATCTTATTATTTTTGAAGGTTGAGCTAGCTCTGCCAAAGGCTTGCCATCCTACTGTGATTCTTCGCTTGATTTCTTCTTCTTTTGAGGGTCTCATGGAGATTCGTTGCCCTAGGTAGATGTAGTGGTCTACTTTTTCGAGTTCTGTGTCCTCGATTTCGATCTTAGTGTTCTTATCTCCAATGTGGTTGTTGCACATGATCTTCGTCTTGCTGAGGTTCATGTGTAGGCCGACTTTCTTGCTCTCCTCATTTAGTTCATCTATCATTAGTTGGAGGTCGTGTAGGTTCTCTGCGAAAAGGGCTATGTCGTCTGCGAATCTGAGGTTGCTCAGATACTCGCCGTCTATTTTAATTCCTTTACTCTCCCAGTCTAGCCTTCTGAAGATCATCTCGAGGCAGGCTGCGAAGAGTTTAGGTGAGCTGGTATCACCTTGTCTTACTCCTTTCTGGAGCTGGAAGGGGTCCGAGTCTTTATGTAGCCTGATAAAAGAGCTGCCGTGATTGTATATATGTTTCAGCACTTGAACATATACTGGATCTACACCTTGCCGACTGATGGCCTCCATGACCTTAGGGATTTCTACTGAGTTGAACGCCTTTTTGAAGTCGATAAATGCTACGGCAAGTGGTAGTCTATACTCTGCTGCTTTCTCTTTCAGTTGATTTATCGAGTGCAGGTGGTCCATGGTCGAGTAGCTTCTTCTAAAGCCAGCCTGTTCACGTGGCTGGTTTTCATCGAGTGTTTTTGTGATTCGGTTGGTGATGATCTTTGTGAAAAGTTTATATACACAGTTGAGTAGGCTTATAGGCCTATAGTTGTTGAGGTCTTTCGGGTTTCCTTTTTTATATAAAAGCATTATGATAGCAGTATTCCAATCGTCTGGGACTCTACTGTGTTTTAGACACAGGTTGAAGAGGACGGCCAGTTTCCTATTGATGGTTTTACCTGCTTTTCGGAGTAGGTCGATGGTGATGTTGTCTGGTCCAGGGGCAGTTCCTTTCTTCGTCTGTTTAATGGCTTCCTTCACCTCCCACGGGGTTACTTTTGGGAAGTCCTCTAGTTGTTTGCCTGTGTCTTGTGTATCTTGCACATTGTTTTGCAGTCCTTGTTTGGACGAATAAAGTTTTTGGTAGAATTCTTTGGCACGTTCGACAAATATATATATATATATATATATATATGTATAAAATTTTCCGTTGCCAATGAATTATATTGTATTTCGAGCTGTACTTTACCTTATATTTTTTTAATCAATTTATTCTATTTTGGACACTGTAACGCAGATTAAATTGAAAAAGACATTTTTTGAGATCATCAATGTTTTCATTACACAAAAAAAATGTCGACATCAGCTTCCGAATGTTTTCAAAAATGAACATGAAACGACGTAGGTTTTGAACAAAGTCTGATCGTTTTCTTGTCTCATTTGATTGGACCTGTGCAAATTTGGTTGTTATCTAATTGAAAATGAGTAGATTCGAAATAAACACTGTTTCAGCTACACAAGTGATGTTAGAAGAGAATATCAGACATTTTCTATACTTTTTACACAATCAGATAAAAAACTTATAACCCAAGAGCAAAGAAAACGTTGAAATCACTTCCACGTACACAACTTCTTTTTTTTTTAGCTGTTCCGCTTTTTCTATTACATAGTCTTTGTTGCTCTCATGCATACATCAACACACCCACAATAGACATAAAAGATTACCTGTCTCACAAACATTTACCTGCCTTTCAACAGAACACATCACCACGCATACGTATACATCCATACACACACACACACATACAGAAAATATGTAGCCACTATTGTTTTTATAGACGCACATCATGTTTATCTTTAACATCATCATCTGTTTCCTATCACAAAACCGTCCATCGCTCTAACGAACAGATTTACAGCCGTACATCCATTGAACACTTGTAAATAATCAACTCCATCAGACACATTTCTTTATCTGCAATTTAACAGATAGTACTGACCTGCATGCATTTGTATCTAGGCACCTTTAAAACACGTAAAAATCACCAACTCTGTCAGACGCATTCTTTTACCTGCTGTTCAAAAGACCAATCTGCATACACCAAGTTCTGGATTCCTTTCATTAAAACAGCTCCAGAGTTCAGCACTTCTCAAACAAACAAACTAGTCACCTGTCCTTGTCTGTACCGTTATTGACTCTATTATATCTTCCCGAAACCCTGAGGCTAATTTTGCTAAAATCCTGCTGTTCATTGTGAGCCGAGTTAAACATGAAGTTGTTTTTTTCTTCATACTGCGCAGCAGAGGAGATGGTTTCTGTCATTCATGATTTATATTTTTTTCGGTCCTCGGGCAACAGAAACACTTTGACCCGACAACAAGTTGACAGGGCTGTTGTTGCCGCTACGACACAAAAAACTTTAAATTATATTTAGTTTGAATTGTTATCGATAATAATAATAATAATAATAATAATAATAATAATAATAATAATAATAATGATAATAATAATAATAATTATAATGATAACAACAACAACAATAATAATAATACGTGTCTTTTACTTGAAAAGTAATCGACTTTTCCCATTTGTTATACTGCCAGATATTACGTTAAATATGTTTGACATTCAAACAACGGCATTACTTTCTTTTCATTTTAACCATTTGCAACGGCGATGAATTTAGTATCAAATACCTTCGTATTGTATATGTATCGCACAGATAGTACACTTCCATGATTTACTCCTTTGAAATAACAATAACAATTTAAAGTTAAAATTGACTAAACTTACAAATTTTAACACTATGTCGTTCATGAAAGCGGAGGGCAGTATAGTTCTATAGTATTAGAGCAAGTGCAGAATCATTGATATGGAATCGATAGCTTGCAAGCATTTAGTGCGGGGTTTCGATTTCAAAGGGGCTCGGAATATATTTTACTTTTGCTAAATAGTAATTGTGGCTTTCACGTACGCGTCACACGTATAGCCTTACTCTGCGACGTACTTCGGCGTGATTAAGCTATGCTGGTGGTAATTCGATACATAGAAGGTCCAACCAAGTCAGACAGTCAAAGGGAAGGTGCTCGACCAAATTCCATTCAATTTCCTACCCCCAATACATTCCTCACTTTTGTGACGAAGAAAAATCGTATTTCCAATTATATTTTTTTATGAAAGAGAAAAACACGAATAACATCTCAGAGATAGATATACCGTTGAACCAATCAATAAGCACTGGTAGCCATGACCAAACGCCACAAAGAATCAAAACAAAAGTTTATCTTCCTCCTATTAATGATTGTTTTCTAAATTCTGTCCGTAGCCATGGACTCTTCCACTGATAGGTAACGCATTTTCTAATTACAAAAAAAAAAGAAGCTAAAATAGAGATCGCACACCCAATTCCTATCTCTTGTACACCTCAATCGCCTGTAATTTCCGCAATAAGGATCTCAGATGACTTACTACCCTCAGTACATCTGGGGACCCTCCGAACTTTTCACGTATAAATTAATGGAAATTAATTCTTCGCTTTACACCATTTTTAAGCTATAGAGGCACTATACCTCTGGATGCCGGGGTTTTTTGTATATCCATGATTATTCATTGACTAGTTTAAAACAAAACTGAATATTGTAGCATCCCAAATGTTACTTATTAATAGATTAGATCAGAGATTCCCAAAGTGTTCGCTTGGATACCCCTAGATGTCGCTGTTAGCCTTCCTGGAGCGCTTTTGAATGTTCGAACCACCAATAATTGTAGATAATCGTAATTCAATGTACTGACACAAGGCCAGAGTGATAAGAAGCGACATCTAACTGGCTCATCACATGAGAGCTTATCCATTTCGCAGGCCAACATTGATATTTCAATTTCATGTTTGATCTCCCGTTGTAACCGAAAGTTCATGACCAAACAGGAGAACAAATCATGTAAATGGACATCCTGATAATCGAAATATCGATTTCGGATCATCCAACAAACAAGGTTATCTGTTTATCGACTGATGGAAGTCAGAGAGAGACCAGCAGAAACACTTTGCCAAATGAAAAATGAGAATATTTGACACAAGATCTAATGCAATATACACTGAGAGTAGCCCTAAATTTATACTGCCATGCTATGACAAAAGTAGGTGAGTCAGTTTTTCATGAAAATACCCAGGACCAAAACTGTGGGCTATTTTAAGTTATTGGTCTGTCTTCAATTTTTTTCAGAAAAAAGTCCAAATTATAACATTAGAATCAAATGTTCTCTGGAACATATCATAGATATTGACTAAGTTCAGATAGTTTATGCTCAAACAAAACAAGATACCATTGCAATCGTGTTGTGCAATGACAAGAATCAGGTGTGTCCATTTCTCAAGAAAATTGACATAGGGCCAAATATTTGTAATACTTCCAATGCTTTATTGGTCCATGACACGCTCATGCAAAATATCATCTAGATTTTATGATATCAATTTTTACGAATTATAGAATTTTCTGGGTGTGGAAATTTCTTATTCCAATCTCAAGTCCAATGCAGGCCCATTAAACCTGCAAAATAAGAGTTTTCTAACATATGAATACCACGCTATAATTGTCATAAGTTAAATCGTCATTACTTGTTAAATCAAAGCAAGCTCAGTTATTGATGACTGTCAGAAATATATTTAATTTAGCCGTTTTCCCGAATATCAGTATCACATTTCATGGACTTAATTGCATTTTGTCTATGGACAAGAGTGCACAGGGTGCATTGAGTACAAAAGTCAAGTTATCAATAGAATGTGTTCAACACTATAGAACAGTTTGTAATCGGTTTCGGTAAGGTGTTCGACAACGTGACACTAGGACCCCGTTTTGGACTCTTGAAAACCTTCTTTTTCTTCATGTTTTCCTCACAACAGTTGGGCTGTTCAACCCTACGGCTTTCTTTTGGTGTACAATATGAATTTAATGGTAGTAAACATATATTTTTCAATGCAAGCAAGGCTTGTAAAGTAGGATGCAGGTGTTTTTGATTGCTTCATTTGTCCATACATCGTCACTTTTAAGCTGCAAAAGCCACATTGAATTGAATTCTACACAAGTCTAACTTTTACAATTAGCTAGCGTACTAATGTGTGCCGCTCGTTCGGATTTTCTCACTTTCCAACGATGTTTCTATAATCTGGACTTCTTCATAAATAGGTTATTGTTCACCTTTCTCTCTCAGATTCATTTCAATTGCCTGAATAACTTTTTGAATGTTGAAGATCTTTGTCGAAATTATCAATGATATAACACGTATTTTCTAGCTTACATCAATCGCTTCATTTACACGTGGAAGTTCGAGGAAAAGCAAGGCTTAACAAAAGAGGAGGCTTCCTTACATCAGATTATCTTAGTCTAATATAGAACAAATTTCTTTATCATTCAACCACTTCTATCAATGTTGGTTGAGGCACCAGTCCCGATCCTTGCATTGTAGAACTGAGCGGACAAAAGTCAGAAAAGGAAGACTATGCAAACATAGTTTTTGTGATGTTAGAAATGCTTACTGGTCACAATATATCGAACACGCGACTGAAAGGGTAGCCGCTTCATCGTACCGCTGCACTTAAGCTAAACAGCCATCGGTAATGCAAAACCCAGATAAACGCTTTAACCCCAAATTCTCATTTTTTTTTAGTTGGAGCAGTTCACAGGTTCGATTCCTGCAGGCGGCCCATTTTTTTCAAATTAATTATTTTGAACATTATATATATATATATATATATATATATATATATATATATATATATATATATATATATATATATATATATATATATATATATATATATATATATATATATCCAAGAAAGCATTACAGTTTTAAACACAAAACATTAAAAAAAGCTTTTCCATCGATTTTTTGGTGTCACTTCAGTTACCTATTTCATGATATTTGTCAATGTAATTTACGTAGTTTTTTCTAGTGTTTTCTTCCATGTTTCCCCAATACTTTGTTATCATGGTACAATGTATGAAATGCCTCTTTTGGGAGTGATCAGTTGTATACCATTCAACCGTTCCAGGGATTTTGAAAACAAAACAGTTTTATTAACATGGTACACCAGTAGTATTGATCAAGCACCACTTCCCTTCACCATGTAGTGTATGCCATACAAATAGTTTGTCATTTTATATAAGGTTTTATGTGTATTGTATACTGATACAATTTTATACTACATATTCATTCCTCAAAACAACGCTCACTTATGTAGGTTACCCTAAGAAACGTTCTTAACGATGAAGGATCAGTAGTCATAACAATAGACATGACTTGCTCTTTGTATCATTTATTATCGAATTCTATTGAATGTCAAATCCGTTGTGTCGATACTAATTCCAGACTGCATGCAAACCAACTTATGATATCAATTTGAGAATAGTAAATTCACAGAAAAAACTCATTCGAGTTGATTCTCTACAAACATACTGAACCAAAACATTTGATGATTACTTCGCACTAACTTCAAAATTGTTTTTTCACTTCGTATGACATCAAGATTCCATCAAATATTTTTTGAACACTTTCAATTATCAAATAAAGTATTCCTACATACATGGTTGGAACAGAACCACTTTTTAGTGGGTAGTAATACCTCAATGGGCTATTCCATTAATGCACTTGAACAATTTATTACATAGCATTCCACGTTCGATGTACCGTATTGCCCATCTACCTATCAGTCAAATAAATGTACCATAGCCAAATGTTTTCCCCTTTCCCTGGTTCAGGTCAATACAATGATTTTTCACGCTGACAATGACTAGATCCATCTCTTTTGGTTACTTGATTCCTCTAACATAATTACAAGTTTATCACACGTACACACACACACACACACACACACACAATATATATATATATATATATATATATATATATATATATATATATATTGCGTTTTATTTGTGTGGATAACTCAATCTCGGTTGTGCCTAGGCAGTAATGAAAATCTTTTACAACCAATGAAAAATGCTGAAGCGAGTCGAAAGATAATGTCTCGTGCTTTAACGATAGCTTAATGTTAAACCAATTTTTTCCTTTTCATTTTGCTATATTTGATTTTATTTTTATTTCATCTTCAAACGTCACTGACTCTCCGTTCATTCCCTGTTTGAAAAATTATTTTTTTAAAGATTTTGTTTGAGGATCGCTCTCAACATAAAATGCTTACAAGTGAATCACTTCATTTTACAACCTCCGGCTTTCAACGAAGTTTTATACAAAATAAGCCAGGTTGGTCACTTGGTAGAAAGTGTCACGTGCCCAACGGCTTTTGGCAGCATTTTGAAGAAAAATTAGGGGATCAATGCATGTTATGCTTCAGTTTCTTCGATTAAGAAAACAAGTTAGCATACCTACCTCCTCATTAAAAAATATCTTTCTGGATGGAAAATTAAAAAAGAAATTCTTCACAGAAAATAAAATGTTCATATTTCCAGCACTTCTATTCCATTGAAGATGCCTGTAAGCATGACACATGCATGCATAGATAGCCAGCCTACAAGCCAGTCAGTCAGCCACAATAACTTAAAAACTGAAGAAACCTGTTGACAGTTTTGGCTGATGGTTTCACATGCAATTACCTGTCAGGAAGATGACTTTCCATCTTTATCAAATTGGCAAAAAGGAGGACAAAATAAAAAAATGAATATGAAATGAAATGTTTGAAAATGTATAACTTGCATCCAGAATGTTTAACAGTCAGAAAGACATACAAACTTTGAGAAGAAATCGATTTTCACAAATAGTCTTGAGCGCAAACCCGAGTATAAGCAAAGGGTATGGAAAACTCTTCACTAGGACAAATTTTCAAGAGCACTCAGCAGCAAATGAGTACACTTTAAGCCGGGTGATTAGAGTGGAGGTATCCCTTCGATGGACCTGTGCCCTGCTAAAAGGGTAGCCATAAAAGGTTTTAAGAATAAGGCCCTGGCCTCTATCAGCAATGATCACTAAGCTGACACATAATGTAAACTGAAATTTCTCCACCAACCGTATACTCCGATGGAATTTGTATTTTCAAGACGGTTATTTCGTCCATAAATCTTTATATAAAGTAATGAAAAAAACAAGGAGTGTTAAGAATAACCATGGAAATTTGAGGAGAAGAGTGCACACAGTTTAACAATATCAATTGAACTAATTTATTGAAGAACATCGGAGAACGTTGAAGATAGATGACAACCTCAATGCCCTCGTTAATCGTAAAAACAAAATAGACCCGAATTCTGACCCAAAGCAGTCACCATATCTTTCTATATCCAGATCAATAATGAATCAAGATGAATTAAATCTTCCAGTTAACATAATCATTGTCAACTTGATACACCTAAATTCCTTATTCCAACCTAATCATACACAATAAAAGACTATTAAATAGCGCAAAATATAACTCTAGAAACCCTTTATAAACTTTTTTGTTCAAGCCATTTCAATGCATAAAGGAAAAGTGAAACTTGATGAGCTTATAAGCAAGAGATATGTTGAAGGGTTCCAAAAAGTAAGGTGTTAGAAAAAGGGCACCGCCATCATTTTGACAACTAATATTTACGGTACATTACATCTGAAGTCTATTTTTAAAGACAAATATTACAGCATAAAGAAAATAGGCCTGAGAGTCGCTCAATACACAACGTCGAGTGACTAAAGGACGTTGGTTTGAAGGTGATCAATTTAAAGAATTAAAAAATTGGTAATTAATGGATAATTCACTATTTTCCAACATTTGTTGGCCAATAATTGCTAGAATAATACTTTAGTTTAAAAAAAACAACTTAAAGCCAACTGAACAATCAATTCATGTAAATCTTACAGTGCAAACTGGACAACCCCTAGTAGAACCCCATCCAAGGTACGAAATTAAAAAAAAAAAAATATTTTAAGACGTATAAGGAATAATTGTTCACGTGTTAAGCTCTCTGATTCCATTGTCATGGCTTGTGAGCGTGAAACATTCAGAGCAAGTCAACTTGAAAACAGAAAAAAACCTATGCTGGCAGTTTTGGTCGAGTTAGTAAAGGAAATGCAAGGAAATAAAAGTAAATTCGAGAAGGTGCAACGAATGTTAATGATACTACGAGGTTTGGCTTGTTATCATCCAATGCCGAAAACAGGAAGAAAACAACAAATACACCAGAGGAAACAATTAAGAAAAGAAGTTTGTTTAGTCTCATGATAAAAACAGCCAATTTTGATGGCATGCCATGTTTGAGGTGATCAGTTAAAATGGTATATTCCTTGCTTTTGTTGGGCAGTGATTACTAAAAGAATCCGAATTTTGAATTAAAAGAAATATCGTAAATACAGCCTGACAAGAACTGGAGGGGATGAATTAGCATGAAATTATATTTCAGATTGAACCATCCTACTAAAAACTATTTAGGAAGGGAATTGAAAACAAACTATTTTTCAGCTAGATCCAGGTTCCTAATGTACACAGCAGAGATTCACTGTGATGATACGGATTATGGGAAATATGCATCCGACACTTATGAATATATATATATATATGTGTGTGTGTGTTTGTGTGTGTGTGTGTGTGTGTGTGTGTGTGTGTGTGTGTGTGTGTGTTAACATATACATATATATATATATATATATATATATATATATATATATATATATATATATATATATATATGTATATATATCAGCAGCAACAGCCTTTTAGATGCTGTCGTTGGACTTAAGCCGTCATTACGATTCACTAGACTTATTTACTGTAGACTTATCTGCTTTGTCATGTCATCTTATATTTTGTCAGCCCCAGTTTTGCATGTTTTCTCTGGGTATCCAAATTGTGAGTCGTGATGTCCAGAGATCGTCTGCCATTTTTGCAACATGGCCAACCTGCTGCCCTTTAAGTGTTTCTATGGATTCAATGATATATATATATATATATATATATATATATATATATATATACTGTGCTGTTTTGTATCCTCTCCATGTTATGTAGTGCATGATTCTCCTCTCTAGGTAGGGATTCTTTTCTCCAGATGATGATCTGGTCTTATCTTCTTGATTGTTGTGTCTTTGTCTTCCACGACATTTTTTTTTTACTTAAGACCAACTTTCTTGTTTTCTTCATTCTGTATGTCTCGTAATAGTTGGAGGTCATGGATGTTTTCAACAAAATGGACAATGTTATCTGCAAATCTTAAGTTACTTATGTATTCACCGTCTATTCCTTTATTTCCCCTGTCTAGATCTCAGAAGATTATCTTGAGGCAGGCTGTGAAGAGTTTTATGAGCTGCTATCACCTTGTTTTATCCACCCCCTTTTTTTTTTTTTAGCTAGGAGCTGGAGTTTTCATGTTCCCTGATGAAAAAATACTTCCGTTGGAAGATATGTTGTAATACTCTGACACATAAGTGGTCTTCGCCTTTTTGGAGGATAGCACCGAATAACCTTTGGGATTTCCACTGAGCTAAAACATTGTTGAAGTTTGATATTGCAATAACGAGTGGCATTTATATTTTGCATCATCATTTACTGATTCACCAAATGGACCTGGTAAATGATTGAGTAGCTTCTTCCGATGTCTGATTGTTCCTGTAGTTAGTTTTCTACTTGTGCCCTGGTGAATCAGTTGGGGATCTCTTTGGTAAAAATTTCGGAGACGCAATTTAGAAAACTTATAGACCTTTAGTTGATTAAATCTCTCAAGTTCATCTTTCTTATATAATAGCATTATTATCCCGGTGTTGCAATCTTCTTGAACTTTATTTTCGGCATAGGTTGAATAGCATGGCAAGTTATTGGCCTGTAGTTGCTGAGATCTCTTGGGGCCTCTTTTTATATAAAAGAATTACGTTTGAAGTGTTCCGGACTGAGACTTCACTTCATTTCAAGTCAATCTTTTCCCTTGTTGTTGTCAATGGTTTGAGATCTTGCCAGAACAAGGGGTGATGATGTATTGACCTTTCTTCTTTGACATCTAAAAGCGGAGGAGACCAGAGATTTTATTGTATCTAAACAAAAATATCCAGATAAGTGAGTCATATGAGCTTCGCCAAAATTTGCAAACTAATAAATACTTTTCTGTAGAAATTATTTTTTAGTCGACATGTTTGTTTAAATGTTCATTGCATTGAACATCACGCATGTACACACACACAGATATACACATTCATATATATATATATATATATATATATATATATATATATATATATATATATATATATGTAGGTATGTTTGGATTCATACAGGGTAATACTTGTTAAAATCAGCTTTCAAAAATTATCATAAGAAATCAGGCTTTAATAGAGAAAATTGATAGTATGTCTGTAGTATTCATACAGGCATGGATAAATGAACGATTGTTATAGATAGATAGAAAGACAGACCGAGAGACGGACTAGTGTAGTGTAGATAGAAAATTCAATAGAATATATAGAAAATCAAAAAGTAGGGAAATGCATTGTATTCATCACCGTAACATGATTTGAGACCCTATTTTCTCAAAATAAGTGAAATGATAAAACATGTAATTTGCTAGGTCTTGAGAGGTGAAGGAAATGAAATTGTTCTAAATCCTTATATTCTTTAGGCGAAAAAGGAACTGATAGTTTTAGAGTTGAAATTGTGAAAGGTTTTGTCTGTGTATATATTATTGAAGTCATTGGGAATCAAATGAATTATTGATAAAAATTGTATGTGTGTAAGCAGCGTATATCAGTGTCAAGTTGAATGTCGAGTATTAATATGTTAGTAGTTTTTATCAGCGGATTTGTTGTCTCGTTTACACTTCCTAATTTCATTACAAACTGAGATTGCTTACCTACTTTTCACTCTGAGGGCGCACTCTACGGTTGAAAAGTACGTAAGCCATCAAAATGCTTGAGAAAAAAATGATATGCATTAATTAATCTAGAGTCATTTCCTTTTTCCAAATATTCAACATTTCCACAGCATGATGGGTTTGTTTATGTACGCACGTATGTGTGCACATCTCTGTGTGTGTGTGTGTGTGTGTGTGTGTGTGTGTGTGTGTGTGTGTGTGTGCATGTAGGGGTGAAGGTCAAAGTTTTATAGACCCCAAAACTAGGATGACCTTCATTCAAACCAAATTCGATCAAAACGTAGAATTTGTAATGGATACAATAGAAGTGAATCTATTTAGTATATGTATATATTGGGCGTGTACGTATGTCCGTTGATTTGAGAAGGCTCATTAACATTCAAAGAGTTTTTCGGACGATTAAACTCCTTCTTGCTGTATGTGTTGTTAATGGAACATTCCGGTCGATCCACTTCGCAAGATAGAAATATCTGGGAAGTCTGTCCATATTCGGAGAGAAAAAGACGAACACTTCTTTCTCTGGGAAACAGTCCGTATCGGAGATGAGGAACACGGTTGGGAATTGAGGAAAACTGAGGAGGCAGCCCATATCAACATGTCGAATAAATGATCCAGGCATACAAGTGCAGAGTTCAACCTGAGGTGGATTCCCAAACTCAACAGGGACAGAGTATGGAAATGAAGGCCGAGCAAGAAAAAAAAAAGAACATGAACAACAAAAAAAAAGTTCAACGTCCGGATAACTCTATGGAAGTATGTATATGATTCTCAGCTTTTCTATTTATCAAAAATACATGGGGTTGCAGTACACGAAACATTCACCAACGATATTGATATGTATATAGTTGTGTACATATAAATACTTATATCAACAATATGCATATGATATATACATATGTATATGTATGTATACATATTCATAAACAAATATGATATATACACATATATCCTCAGACACACACACATATGTGTTTATAAGTATACATACATGTATTCTCATTCATAAAAAAGTATTTGACATCCATGTGTGTCAACATTGATGCATCTATCTATCTATATATCTATCTAACTATATATATATATATATATATATATATATATATATATATATATATATATATATATATATATATATATATATATATATAACATTTATATATAACATTCGTTTTGTGGACTTCAAAAACATGAAAACAATGTAAAGAGAACAATACAAGTCGGAACAAATAGCAAGCAAAGCAAAATCCAATTGTTTAGATAAATTAGATCATTGACTGGGTCCTAATTAGATTCCATCGTCTCTGTCCATTTAATAGTTTCCATTGTTACTCTCAACTTTAGACGCCACAATTACAATTAAGCAATCCATTCATGCATCTCTTTTTTTCATAAAAAAGTAACACACAATTTATACATTAACCTATATATATATACAAATATATATATATATATATATATATATATATATATAGAGAGAGAGAGAGAGAGAGAGAGAGAGAGAGAGGGAGAGAGAGAGAGAGAGAGAATTTATTTGAGTACATGTTACTAGCATGTTTCATCTGTTAATTAACGGAATTCAAAATAAGTGGGAGGCAAGAAAAACAAAAGAAAAAACAAAAAAACTCAACGCATGTCTTACACTCGAAATAGTTCTCTGTCTCTCTTAACCTATTAATGAAAAATTCTTTCAATATATGTTTTATTCGGACAAAATGTTTTGTTGTCTAACCATTCCACTAGAATTCGAATTGCGATCAAATTGTAAGACATCAAACTATTTTGGCAGAACGTATCAAAATATCATGAAAAAATTCGGAAAAATAGAATAAAGCTTTCTATCATTTAAGCTGATTTTAAAAATATTGAAGTCTTTGTTGACAACAAATACAGACAACACACACACCCACACAAACACACACACACACACATATATATATATATATGTATATATATATATATATATATGTGTGTGTGTGTGTGAGTGTATGTGTGTGTGTGTGTGTTTGTGTGTGTATGTTTGTGTGTAAGAAATTTGGCTTCCTCTGTTGATCACAGTCCCAACTTCCGTGAACAATAATTAAACGTTAGCACAGCTCAAGCAAATTTAGTATGCAAACTCACTGGACATAAACGAAGAACATTGATTAAACTTTTTAAGGATTTTCATAGAACAGATAATTATTAAACGTTCATTTAATGTGTGCTCACAATTGTTCCCAAACGGCTCCCAAAAAAATTGAAAAATCATTGAGACTAGAACAAGTACCGTTTGTTCGCAAGCGTTCTACAGGCAATTGCAAACAGTCAGTGGCATACGAACAGCAGACATAATGTTTGCTTCTGAACGTTTGTGTGTGGAGGTTTGGTGTGCGCTCCTTATTTGTATTTCCTATAATGAATGATAAAGATCATCAAAAAAGTGTATAAAGATATTTTTCAGCTCATTTTATTCGATGAATTATTATAATTCATTATTGTTTATTTTTACGACGTCTAAGAAGATACAGCTGGAAATTTTAGTTGCTCTTTTTAAATTTTCTTACCGACTATGCTGAAAGTTATGATAAGAATTCTTTTCAATGAACTCCTCCTTGTGTAAAGCCTTGAAAAATCTACTTCAAGAAATATTTTATGCACTGAAGACGTTAATAGGAAGCCCATGCTTGAAATAAAAGATCTCCCTAGTTTTAATACTTCATGTTTGAAAAGAAGTCATAGTAAGTTGATTCTTGGATGACTTCCATAATTTCAATTTATTTTGATAACGATAAGTAGGAGATAGACCGAGTAAAGCTGAATGTAAAATGTATTGATTCATAAAAATGATAATGTTTTAGCATACTTACATCGAATGAATTATCATTTTTCTTTTTGACAACCTTGTACAGTTTAGACACCCACTCAAATCAAAATGAAGACTAAGAGAGTTTTTTGATAGATATTCTAACAAACTGTAAAGGTGATAAACAAATAAGGTCATTTGTCAGGACACAATGTGAGAATGAAATAATCATGTCCCAATTTCTTCAATAAATCCAGTGTTGGATTATTTGTAAACTTCCACACTAGAACATATACAACTACTCGCAACCTGGGGTCAATTTTCAAAAGACTGTCGAACGAATTATTTAGAAAGTAATGGCACAACCTTATGCGCATTTGATAGATCTCTCAGTGCCAACTTTGGGTTTGTTATTGAAGCTTTCGCTACACTTTCTTAATATACTGTAATGCACTGAATTTACATTACATATTTTCCTTGTTTAGGTTATCAAGTATTGATATAGGCTTTAATTACATTCAGTGCGGATAAAAATCACATAATGAAAATCTTACTTCAAATATCGTACATGGCAGCGACGATTCGTTTCAATTAGCTTGGTTATACCCACTAGCACACATATACAAAGGAGATACCTTGAATAATTAGATATCACAAGGCTGGGAAAATGTCAATCCAACACATTGAATTTAAAGACCATGAATAGATTTAATCGCAAAGGACCCCTCCTTCCATCTGTGCACGTGTTTCTAGACACCAACTACTTCTGGTTACCTGTTTTCATGCTCATAAGATGAATTTTCACGCTGAAAGTGGACCTCAGCAGAGTCGTTCAGTTGTTTTATTTGTCAGAACGATACATTTGAATGAATAATCATCGATAATTCGATTTTGCTACTCATCATTTAGGATTTGTATGCAAACTTGAAATTAATTGGATTTTTAAATTCTATTTCGAGGAAATGACTTTTTCGTGGGATTTAACTTATACTATTTAATTAGGGTCATTTGCCAAGTTTTCTGTTGAAGCACGTAATACAAATGATTGAAAACGTTAGACGCACGTTTTAAATAACCCAAACGTTATATGAGCGCTATCAAACCGTTTGCACACGGGTCAAACACCAGTAAAACACTAAATAAACGTTTGCCGGCTTTATTTCTGCGTAGTGGATTATTTTTACGTGCAACTATAATGTCAAACTGAACCTTTGTAGCATGAAGCAGACATGCCAGTCGGAAGCAAGGAGTGATGATGGATGAAAAAGTGTCCTTGTTTTGATATTGAAGACAAAGTTTTTATTCTTTCAAAACCAACCGGCAAAACATCAACATAACATTACCATTCCAATTAGCAAGGCACAGAGAGAGAAAGAGGTGGAGACACGACGGAATGTTTGTCTTTGGTGTCAAATATCTTATTTTTTCCCGGTTAGTCATGGTTAATTAACTTAACCACGCGTGCACGAGCATTGCACGCATGCAAGAACAAAACGTCACCCTCGAGAAGTCTCTTCCTCTCAACTATGGACCGATCCTCATTTCAACGCTGTTTTTATAACTAATTGCACAATTTCTGTCGATTATTTTTTTTAACCTCAGTCTCTCTTACTTCCGCATGAATTTACATTTGTTTTCACCCTTTCCTAACGTCTCTCTTTCTCTTTCTCCTTCACGCATTCCTAATCTCTCTCTTTGTCTCTCTTACATCCGCACAAACATCCTCTGTCCCATTCCTCATGCTAGCAAAACATTTTTAATCTCCACAACTAAGCCTAATCGTTTTTTAAAGAGTTCAGTTATCTGAGAAACTACATGGTTCCTCTGTCCGAAGTCTCACTCGGCTGCTTGCTTATCTACGCATAGTACAACACACGTAGTTTCACTCACCTACAAACTCATAGAGTAACACACTTGTCTATATATATGTGTGTGTGTGTGTGTGTGTGTGTGTGTGTGTGTGTGTATGTTCCCAGATTTATAAACGCTTTCACCTAAAAAATCGACATTTCTTTTGTTTTTTCGGACTTCTTCACTCAAGTGTAGCCACATTTCTCCGATGATTCTAGGTGCCTCAGTGTGGGAAAATGTACACATAGACTTATAGTGTATATATATATATATATATATATATATATATATATATATATATATATATATATATATATATATATAGATATATATATATATATATATATATATATATATATATATCCGTAGATATGCACTAGCACATCCCCATAGATATAAATACACATGCACATAAACACACACATATGAATATATATATATATTTCCGCACAAACGCACACAAACACTTCTCAAAGTAGAGATAAGGATACTCGCACCCCAAAACCTTGCACACTCATGCACACTCCACAATTATCTACTGATATTTCACATCTGCACAATGCAATAAAACAGTACACATGCATAGACACATAGACAAACGGTTTTGAAATTATTCTATTTATTAAGATGAGAAAAATAACGAACCGAATTCTTTAAAGTCTCCAAATCACCCAATATCGTAACACACTTTCCTTCCGATATATATATATATATATATATATATATATATATATATATATATATATATATATATATATATATATATATATATATATATATATATATATATACTAAAATTTATTACGAAACTTCTGGATTTGTACAGTGCATCCCTTGAACTTTTGCAGAAATCGGCTAAATCTGGTAAGCAAACTCAATAGATCTTGGAAAATGTTGGAAGTATAATTATTTGAGAAGAAAAATTCCAAGAGTTATGTAGAGGAGGACGTCTATATAAGATGTGACTATGATACTAAACTGGACCCTTATTTTCTATTCAATACACATATGAATACTAACTAAGAACCATCCAATATATATATATATATATATATATATATATATATATATATATATATATATATATATATATATATATATATGTGTGTGTGTGTGTGTGTGTGTCTGTGTGTGTGTGTGTCGAAATCATAGTCTACTGAGAGGCAGATGGAGATGAATCTTGTTCCACACCGCTGTTGAGCTATGATATGTCTCAATATGACTGCTTTGTGCTCGAATCTCTTGAAACATAATGATAAATAATGGATGATCCCGATAAAAGCTATCACACATAATATCTAATTCCGTGTAACGCAGTGAACCCTTTGAAAAGTTTATCTAAAATACATTAACATATATTTGGAAATAATTGACTGAAATGATATCTATTGGAAAAAATAATCTTTGATGCTCAAAGCAGAATAGATATGTTGATTATATATATATATATATATATATATATATATATATATATATATATACATATATATATATATGTATTTATATATATATATATATATATATATTTATATTTTGTTATATACGATATGATAAATAGATGAAATAACAAGTTTTATTTTAAATCGTTATGAATCATTTGAAACTTTTGAAATGTGATTAATTTTTATCTCTTTTTACAATCAGACCGAAATATATCTTAGAACTGCTCTTACTCAAAGGATTGGTGGTTCTTTAAAATCTCTATAATTCAATTGTTGCAATAAATGTGATAATGATATTGTATTGATGATTCCTCTGAGCCAATTTTTACTGAATGTTTCAAAACAAAAAAAATATTTCAGATTCAAATCTCAAATGTTTTTTTTTTAAAGTATTACGAAATAATATTAGGTTTTTCAAACACACTAAAATAAAGTCAATACATAGAAAAAAGAATAAAAAATGAAATCAGGAAAATATTCGAATATAGTGTTTTGTAATTCAGGGAAGAGGGAGGTGACTCTTGAGGGGTGCCTCCATGCATATGTAGTAATCATTGATTCTTGCTTAATTAATACTCCAACTAAATACCGAACAGATTTTATGAGAATCCCATACTTGGATCTCCGCAATTTGATTTAGAAAAACAACACTTTCCAATTCAACGACAACTTTCCAAACAAATTAGAAGAATAGCAATGGGAACCAAAGTCATTCCACACATTCAACATTAACAATTGGTTATTTAGAGGAACTATAATATACCAGAGTATACGAAGGATTTGGAAGTGTATTCTCAGAGGTTTTAAAACATTGTGGACTCATTTTTCACGTGATCGTCTCAAATCAAAAGCATTTTTATTCATCACATATTGAATGATTGACATGAACACATTGATTCCCCAATGGGATTAAACGAACACGAACTTTTTAGATTGTAAAATCATAAAAAGCAGACGATAAATTCAAACCGATATACACTACAAACCTAGTGGCCGTAAAGCGTACTATTTTCTCTATGTGACCTTTGACGCTCAAAGATCAGTCTGCCATTTTGAAAACAATTATATCCGAACGGAATAAACTGAATCTTAGACTTGAGGAACACAAACATCTCTTTGAACAAAACCTCCCCTAATTACAGCTGGACTTGAAAAAGCCTCAGAATTAGACAGACAGCAATCACTAGCGGTAAACACTAAGTTTGATAAAACAACCATTATACCATTCGTCAACACTCACAACCCTTTAAACTCTAATGTACTTTTTTAAGTACAGCAATACATCCAAATCTCTAAAAGAGACTCCTTCGTTAACATCGTCTTCATAAGTTCCTCAATATTTGAAACTGAACGCCGAACTCCGAATTTTAAAAAGAAGCTACTGACGAAAGCCACTTAGTCTGAGAAAACAAAACCAGTGAAAAAGATATCTAAATGCAACCAACCAAATTACAGCTCATGTGTACACATAACAGGAGGAAACAAATATCCCTTGAAATGTTGTGCAACCTTTAAAATCAAATCCAACGTATATCATGACGTTAAAAAGATCGTCTATGCCACTATTTATCGAGGTTGTAGCAAGGAATACATAGGGCAAACTTTTCTCTCAAGAAGTATGATCACGATACACGGACAACAAATAAGAGATTCCTCGACAAGGATGAACAACGTCAAGTTCCATTTTGATAAATGTTGTCCATGAGAACAAAAAATTTCAGTTTTGCCTGTCAACAAAATGAACCCTGACAGTTTTCGATTGGAAAAGATGGGAAACAAATTCCATCAATACTTTAAAACATGCATTAAATTCTAACTAATCAATTAATTTTGAGTCAAGACCTCAACTCTAATTTTCTAATAAAAAATATAATTCCTTTTTCTACATTTTTTAAATCCTTGAGTTGACTCTCCCAAACATCCAATAGACCCCTGACAAACTTCTCCCTTCCATTTCAACCCACTTCCCAGCCAACACACACATATTTACATACATAACTAAAACACAATAAGTGATTGATAGCTGCACACACTTTTTCATGCACATTCATATAATTACCTATTATACAAACTGATCATACACAAATACACCATAACTCAACTAAAACTGTGAGCACACACACTCACAATTGATATTTTACCTCTCTCCCTCATAGGAGTTCAAGCAACAACCCTGCACCTTCCATTTAAGACATCACGAACACCTGGAATTTCATGACACTCATGGAATGAGAATTTGAATTAAAACTTACGTACAAATGACCAGAATTCATCCCCTTTTACTGGACAGATGAAGGTAAAGTCAAGAAGCAGAATCACATTTGTCTTCTGAAGACAAGTAGGGAACCGGTTAAGGCTTAGGGAAATTTATCATAACTTGAAACCATAACAGAAAATTTAGCTTCCCGTTTTCCCATTCCTTTTTTTAATTTATTCAACCTTTAATGCAGAATTTTTATATATATATATATATATATATATATATATATATATATATATATACATATATATATATATATACATATACATATATATATATCTCGGTGTGTGTGTGTGTGTGTGTGTGTGTACATATATGTACATACACACAGAATATGTGGTATAAATCAGCAGTATAACATAATAAAATAATATATCAATTATATAAAGCCACTTCTGAAATCTAATTGATTTATTTCATAGAGTGCTCAATACATACAACTTTTTACTCTTGAAGTTAAGTTGATTTAGAGTAGAGCTGGAGACACAGACTCAGACGGACGGACGGACAGAGCGAGCTACATTACGTCGAAGGGATTACTTATAAGTTGCAGCTCCCGTTTCTTTAATTGAATATTCTTTTGGGGAGAACTGATACGTTCAACGTCATATCTGATGCAATTGTGATTATTTTATGCCAGATTATACATCCACTCTGAGGTGATTTATATATATATATATATATATATATATAGAGAGAGAGAGAGAGAGAGAGAGAGAGAGATCCATAGATAGATAGATAGATAGATAGATAGATGGATAGATAAGTGTGTGTGTGTGTGTGTGTGTGTGTGTGCGCGCGCGTGCGTTTATATACGAACGTATGCATAGAACGAGAAACACCCGCTTCCAAAACTTCGAAACAAGAAGACGTATAAAGCTCCATTGACTAATTACTGAAACAGAAAAATGTCTGCACTTGAGCGAAGATGAAAAAATGAAGATTTCACGTGTATTAGATATGCAGAATACATCTTTATTGATCTGTTCCTGCATTATTGTCCTTTCATTGTCTTCCCTTCACACCTTTGTTTTTTAAGGAAAACTCATTCCAAAACTCAGCATCCATTATGTAGACTAAAGGCAATAAAAGGTGAATAAAATTTAGTGAAAAATATTTTTGTAAGAGTCAATTGAACGTTCTGAAAACGATTTTGAATTATATATTCAAATTTTCCTGACTTAATTGTTCGTAATCACCCGTTCGGAAAAAATAAAAAATCTTTTCCAAAGAATTCAAACAAATATTTTAGTTATTTTACCAAAAAGCTGGCGATCTTTTTTTTTTTTTGTTTTTCTTTCTCAAAATGTATTTTCACATCTGCGTAAAGAGTCAAGTATTCGAACAGAAATATCTAAGGAAGCTTGTCTAACAATTTAATAAAGGGGATAGAATTTCAAATGTTTCCGTCCAGTCAAAAAGCCAAGATTCCAAATACTGATTTTCAAGGTGCCAACACAGATCCCTGGCGCTGGTAATATATATATATATATATATATATATATATATATATATATATATATATATATATATACCTTTCTTTCAGCCAGTCCCAGCTACGCCAACGCCGATCCATTGGATGCTAGACGCTACCTCTCCGTTATAAAACAAAAAACACAGCCAAACAAACTCTTCTCGAGAACTGGCCATTTTCATCCAGACTCCCTTCTCTACCCTCTTTCATTTCAGTCGAGTTTTATACTCACAGACACAGATACAAACAATCCCTGACTCTCCTCTCACAGTCCCTTCTTTTTTTAGACTAAACTTGACTATGCACATACCGACACGTCCTCCCATCCCTACAAAACAACCCACAACGCAAAGATATCCTCATTTCTTTTTTCAGTCTCAAATATCTCGACACCATACAGTTTTTTTCTGCACCACTACAAGTTGCTCATTTAGCAATTTGGTAATCATCGGAATGTCTATGTGATAATAAGAAATTTCGAAATGCAAGACCTGTCTTTCTCCTTATTTTGTTTTTTTTTTACCTTCCAATCGTAATTTTCATCACTACACACACATACACACACATGCGTGCATACAAACATACAAACACACATACACACAATGAATAAGACAATTGATTTGAAGAAAAACAAAACTATGTTTAAACACTATTATCTGCTGTAACAATGATAAGATTGAAATAATATCATAATCAATGTATAGAGGGGAATGTGTCATAAAGAATTTTATAAACTAGCTGGGCGTCGTTTGGGGCATGCCGTTGATTAAGTTAAACCATAACAAACCCCATGTCTTGTCAGGAGTATTTCACTTGGCCGCTCACAAGTAATAGTTCAATTCAAATCTACTTAAATCTTTAGTAAACTTTTCAAAAGATTGATTTTGAATTCACTGTAGTGACTCAAACACAACTGGTTACATCCCTTGCTATACTTATTAATCCTTCTTGCTCAAAAACTATACTCTTTTGGTAGCTTACTTCAGTGAATTTTGTTTCAACGATGGGAAGTATAGTATAACAGTTATGAGCAATAAATCATGATAATTCCCAAAATAGAATAACTAACTACATGTAATAATTTCACGACCATAAAAATAATACTACAGAGTAAATATGAAATTCAAAACTACGGGGGGTGGGGGGTGGGGGGTGGTAATCAACACAGCTGGGAGGCATGTTAGAATAACTGTTTCGTTTTTTACTTTCTTGAAACGGATACATAGTAAGCAACTGATGATCTCAGCACTTTAACCCTTTAAAAATGGGGTAAATATTTAAGACTATATATTTCTAGTACTTGAAGCAGTAAAGCACGCAAGACTATCTCTCTCTCTCTCTCTCTCTCTCTCTCTCTCTCTCTCTCTCTCTCTCTCTACATATATATATGAATATGTGTGTGCATGCATATATATGTATATATATATATATATATATATATATATATATATATATATATATATGTGTGTGTGTGTGCGTGAGTGCGTGTGCGTGTGTATGTGTGTGAGCGTGTTTGTGGACAAATTAAGGCATAAATTCACGTATATATATTTGAAGCTAATATTTACTTATCTATTTAGTTATCGACATCTTGATGCTGAAATGGAGTCAATATTAAAAATCAAACGTGATTACAAAAACCTTTTTCCTGGATATATTCATGTTTTATGTTCAATAGCGTATATGTATATATGAGGGTAGTATGCATGTGTGTGTGTTTATGTGCAAGTGCAAATGTGTGAAATCTCATTACGATATCAGCGTTCCAGTCGTGATCGCATCTATTCAAATCTCTCATTGTTTTCTCTTGTACAATAGTAGCATCTTCAATCATCTTCATCTTTAATTCTGTCGTCAAACACTAAATAATGAGAAAATAAAAATATTGATTTTTACTTGACATCTTTTGAATTTTCAATTTGCTACAGACAGAAATGACTGATTCAGAATTAAAAGCGATTTGAATCGACTCATTGTGGGTGGGGGGCCCTTTGTTATTTTTTTCCAATAATTACTCACTAATAGATTGTGTTATTTCAATTCTATCGAATATGAAAGAAACGTGGGAGCCATCCTACGCATGTATGAATGCAGTTTCGTGAGTCTGTATAGGCACATGATCAAATTGTGCCTGAGATTAACAGACGTTTCATTGTAACCATACAGTAATATCTCCGTACTTGCATCTCAAGTACTCATTGTTCTAAGTCTTCAGACGATTGACTTGACGATATCATTGCATGCGAAGATGCCTATTAAAATAGATAGAATGGATGATTTATGATACTGTTACTGTGGTTCTCAATATTCTCTTCGTATGTTTCCAGTCTCCTAAACCTTAAGACTTTCCAGAATTCCGTCAGTTTTGAGAAAGGAAATATTTGGAGATTCTGTTTACTATGTAACTCTAATGTTACACAGTACCCGCCTTTGTTTTCGTCAGGTAACTGCAGACGGGAATTTGTATTTCTCTTTGCCTGGCCGAAAGGATTTGGAACCTCTGGGTCCTTCATTTGATTTCATGAAATTTTTATAAGACATCTCTTGCTCTTCAGATGTATTACATTCGGAGTTTTGTTTTTCCTAGGCAACGTTGGGTAACCCAGCTGGTAAGTTATTTTGAATAAATCATAATGCTCATGAGTTTTACATGTTTTCCAGCAACTTGTCGTTGGATGGAACTTAATAATGATATGCAAGTATATACAAAGCTCTACTTTCGGTTGTTCCCATCACCATCATCACCATCACCAGTAGCAGCAGCAGCAATTTTTTTTATGTTAATTTTATACAAACATTCCCCAAGATTCACCAGTTCTCTCTTTCGACGGTGCTGAGGTGCACATATATCCCTAACCTTACTAAATTGTCACACCATCATATTTTCCACAGAACACACTTTTGTATATGATCTCTGGGGATCCTCGTTGTGGGTTGTGATGCCCAGCGGTTGTCTGACATTCTTGCAGCAAGGTCTGTCCATTACCATTTAAGTTTTTTAGTGGACCATATGATTTCTCTGACTCTCGTTTGTTTCTTAAATCTACTGTGAAATGCCAAACATGTTCCTCTTCTGTGCACGTTGCATCGTTCTCAGTTTGATTTGATTCCACGTTTCAGCCACATAGGAAACTACCAGATGGACACATCGTTTACGGACCCTTTTCATCAGGTTTAATGAACATTCTCGTAAATAAATATTGAGTTCACTCTACCGAAATTTTGCCAGTTTAAACCATTTTTAAATTCAAATGATATTTTAAAACATATCGAATAAGTATGCTTTCCTTATTGAAACTTTCTGTTTGTGGAGGAAATGTCTACTTGGATCACGCCATGGCGACAGCGAGCTACGTTTCTGCGTATTATTAAAACAGCATGAAATCGTAAACAACCAATAATAACAACAAAAACGTTTGTATTTTTACATATCAAGTTCCTGTTTGATGTTTGGCCGGAAAACATTTTTCAAACGCACTATATTTATAATTGGATATATTATTCTTTGATACCAAAAGGAAATGTTTCATAATTTGAATGTTTTCTTGGGTTCACGTATCTTTATACGCATGTTAATGTTTATATATCCATATGCAATTGATATATACATATATATATATATATATATATATATATATATATATATATATATATATATATATATATATATATACATATATATATATATATAAACATATGTATATGTATGTGTAGGTGTCTGTGTATGCACATGTGTGAGAGTAAAGGTGCGTGTGTATGTGGAATTGTATGTTTCATGCATATTTTGAAGTTCATATGCATATACATTAACTCAAATAACTCTAATTCTCGATATACATTAGGGGCACATGTTGATATACGAGGTGAGTAGAGTTGTTTTCTCAAACAAACACAAAATTTTCGAAAAGAATTGGCAATGGGTTGGTCTTATTTCAAGGATGTCAGACAACCGGTAGACTTCAGAACTCAAAATGAATACCAGGATAACATATGCAGAGTTGTGGTCAGCTTAAAAAATTACGTGACGAACTAGACAAGCTGAAATAGTACTGACCCAGCGACATCAATGATAGAATGGTCCAGTAAATCTTGATGAAGATTCATGTCCAACCACAGACGTTAAAACGCTGATGATGATGATCAAAACACATTTCCATCTCCTTCACTTCTCTCAAAGATGTTCTATTTTAGTCTTTTGTGAGCAAACATGGGACAAATTTGTGGAGATGCATTTCATCTTCGAATTTTCTGTTCATACTCGCTGGCATGAACTTCAAGACCGGTAACCTCAGATATATCTTCAATGGCCCGACGATATTGTTCAATGATTGCTTGCCAAGATTTTTGTCGATTAGGCTTCCTGATGGTCGGTTAACTCAAGGCTGGCCTCCAAGTCTCAATTCACCACGGATCAGAATTTTATCAAAAGCTTCAATGAAAAACCTTTCAGAGAATTAAACCAGCAACAGTTTTTCCCGAAAGAAAACAACCATGTACACTTGGGGCAACTACCTCCTGTCTGTATACCACGCACGAATTTCGGGGATAGTACCACTTCGTATATATATATATATATATATATATATATATATATAGAGAGAGAGAGAGAGAGAGAGAGAGAGAGAGAGAGAGAGAGAATGTATGTGTGTGTATGCAAACACATTTGAGAGGATTTATGGATATACACATTCATTTGGATTACTTAGTATTCGTGTTTATATTTGTGTTCATGAATTGTTTTTGTATTCATCTCTCAGTCCGTCAAGCATTTTTAGGGTGAAGAAATCAGGCAAAGAATCATTCTAGATTTCCAAGCCTTCGACAGAAAAAGTTCAACCTTCAAGAATATGAAAACCCCAGTAGCCTTCAAAAAGAAAAGTATATAAAACTGAAAACCATGCTACGTGAACTTAGAAGAATCAAGGAAAGATCACAAGATAGCACATAACATTAGAGGAAAAAACAAACTTTGGAGTTATCAAGAATCCATTAGAAAACTGAAATGGCAATGGGCTGTTCATGTTTCAAGAATGTCCAGCAATGGCTTGAGATCACAACGTGGATACCCAGAGATCATATTCAAAATTGTGACCAGCAAAAATTAAAAGTTGGCGTTACGAACTAAACTCTTCCTGAAAGAAGTGGCTTTTCGAGGCCCATAATATAGATATCTGGTGAATTCTTGGAGAAAGTCTATGTCCAGCGACAGACGTTAAAAAGCTGTTACTCAGGGGGAGGTTCCTGTAATACACGCATCACAGTGTCTACGTTTAACGACAATTGACAATTTACATCTTTGTCACTAACTGTTACTAGACCATAAAAGATTTGAGAAATGTGTTCGCCACTGACAAAGCTGACTGGCATAATGTATTGTGAGGATATTATTTCCACGCTGTCTATAACATTAATATCTTGCATGAGTAAATCAGTAAGCAGAAATTATTACAAGAGTAGGTCATCTAAGAGCTAACGACAGTATTTCAATGAAAGTACCAAGATATCCACCTCAAGCTCACCAAATTTAGCAGTATAGTGACAAATATGATAAATACATATATTTATCATAAACAACTGCAATATCATACAGACAAATACAGTAAATTATCAAATATATATGCAAAGATGAACGTTACGCAACTATAGCTATTCTGAACCCAAAGAGCTTTTTGAATAGAATACGTTTGTATTAGTATCTTGTATGAGTTGATAAGTAAGCACAAATAATAACATAAGTCGGTCATTCTATGGCCACCGAAATTTTTCAATGAAAGTAACTAAATATCATCCTCAAACCAACCAAATTTTACAAAAAAAAAGTAATTGATGTGATAGAAATAAAATCAATTTTTCTATGAATTTCAAATGTATAATAAGGGGCTAACGATACGCTTATGAATTTTGCAACTTTAGCACTTTGGAACCGAAACATGTTTCAAGTTGGATGCTTTCACAAATTGAATTCCGAATTATCATTTTTCAAATGGTTTCATGTTTCATGTTAATTATAAGTTAAACATATGTTACACACTTAATAAAATAAGTACTCATATTCATCCAAGTAATTGGGTCAATTATTTTATGTAGCCTAATGTTGAAGAAAAAAAATTAATTTTACACGGGTATCTACTTTTTAACATAGTCTCCTTCGTTGTCAATGCAATGTACTCTGAGATTTCCCTCGATTATTCACACTGGATTAATATAAGGTGGAATTTCATATTTCCATAATTTTATATATATATATATATATATATATATATATATATATATATATATATATATATATACATATATATATATATATATATATATGACTGTGTGTGTGTTTGTGTGTGTGTGAGTGTGTGTATGTTTATTCAAATATTCGTTTACATATGTGTGTGCATGTATTATATATATATATATATATATATATACATATATATGCGTGCATGTAATTTATATATATATATATATATATATATATATATATATATGTATATATATATGTATATATATACGTGTGTGTGCGTGTTTGCATATGTATGAAATATCAGTAAATGACGATATATATCTGACAGAAGGTGATATTTCAAAAAGAATTTATTGAGAATTAATTGCTCCATACTGATCTTACTCGGTAGCAGACGAGTGGCCTCAGATCGTGCAAATAAAGGAAAAAATGGGCGTCCAGTGGTATCAAACTTACATGGACACTTTGGAAGCAGCCTTATATATATATATATATATATATTTATATATATATATATATATATATATATATATATATATATATGCAACTGATCGTTCATCTCAAAATGTGTTATTTCACCGAGAGTCGAACAGGAAGTGATAAAGAGTGAAAGGGTTAAATGCCACTTTATTCAGTTAATAAAAAATGTTCATAGTGATTTTCGAGCGTCTCCTTATATCAATAAAACGAGACCATTCAACATGATAGATCTGGTTTTAATCTTTTTTTTTTCATATATATACGTATCAAACGCCTGCTCACACAAACACACAAACACAGATACTTAAAGACAACGACATACATATTCAACACAAATCGTCAACCAAAACTTTCAATATAGGTTTCTTGATTTCCCAGGTGATTCTGCCTACTTATGTATACATGAACGTGTTACGTATACAGGTTGGACCATCGTTGCTCGAGGCTGATCATTCAGTTGCTCCCTATGTATTGTTTTGGGGTTTTTGCGATACCCTCCAGAGAAAGTTTTTAGAGCTTTATTGAATTACCAATACATGTTTATGCTTAACTGGTGTCTTATATTGTAACAGCAGTGTTTGAAATTGTGTTTTGTTTTTTTTTAATTGGATCACTTTACAGATCATCACTGATCAAATGGCAAGATAAGTTATCTATTCTTTTTCTAATTCTTCAATTGATCACCACCAAAATGATACGCTGCCAAAGGACGTGTTTCTTGTATCAGTATCGATTTAGTGTCCTGTCTCTTAGTTCGTTTTTTTTTAAACTCAGCCCTCAATATATTCCCAATCCTTAATTAGGTAATTTTTTTCTTCCAAAGGTCCCTGAAAAATCACACCACCCTTTCTAATTCAATTGTGACGAATGTTGAGAGTTCTTAGAAGGGGGATAATTTCTTGTCACAAATAATTTTCATAACGGTTACCAGTGTTCCTAAAGAATTATGCAACCCGAACGAAGATTGGTTAAAGAGAGGAAAACATTCTTCTCTTCAATAACGTGAAGATACGATGCAAAGAGGGCGAAGAAAGAGGGTTAGTTTTTACGTCACACTACGTCATATTGGTTCTATTTTTAGATTGATTCTTGAGTTAAAATAACAGGAAATACAAGATGGAATGAAAGAAAATAAAGATAGGTGTAGAAAGAAAGGAAGGGAAAAAAAGGAAGTGGAATACACTGTCTTCATATATATATCTCCCACTTTTACATCTGCTATTCCAATGAATTATAGCATTTTGGACGATAATTTCAGTCAGATTTGGATGCAATTTCTTTCGTTTTGGACGTTTTTAACAACTCAAATGGAAACAGAAAATTTTCAAAGGAACAGATCTAGACAAACTCAGTCAAAAATTAATATACAATGTAGAAATTTTTGAAAAGAATCTCTTCTTGTTGTTCTTAATAGAGAACTCCACTGTTTTATCAAGTCAACTATGAGTGCTAAGATTTTGAAAACCTCCAGTGGAAACTGTCAACACGGATTTTTTCAGGTTATGTGTGTATCATGTATATAAGCCACACCAGCTGAGAGCTAAAGGGCAGGAAATGTAAACATTTTGACTTATGTCTATAGAAAAAGTCATTATGTTATATACTTCATTCCCTCTAAATAGGCCGTGTGGGTTTAATTTAAAATGCGGTGTTCGCTGAATTGGTCCCATAGTTTGTCTTTAACAGTAAGTCACGCTTGTTTGAAAATCCAAATTTATTTCGTGAATGATGTAACTTATTCATTGTTACTCGTTTTTCCAATTTTTAATTACTGCCAAGCGATGAAGTCACGTGATGGTTCTCATTGAGAGACGAACCAGACTTGTGTTTATATTGACAGTAGAATCAATTGTTGTCTTTAGCGAAGAATTTGTCTTACGTAACCATTGTAATGGAAGATGTTGATGACATGTCAGAGTTTTTATGCCTTCATATATATGCCTGATAGGGTAGATTTTAATTGAAAGAATTCCACTGCTGCTACCACTACTACTACTTCTACTGCTACTACTACATATTATTATTAGTATTATCATCATTGTTGTTGTTGCAGTCACTGTGGTTAGTAGTAGTGATATTATCATTATCATTATCATAATCATTATTATTACTATTGTTGTTGTTGTTGTGTTTGTATTGAGTAGTCGCACTCACTATTATCATTATTATCATTATTTCTATCATTGATGATAATTATAATGGTAGTAGTAGTAATGATAATAATGATGATAATAATAATTAGAAGAAGAAGAAGAAGAAGAAGAAGAAGAAGGAGAACAAGAAGAAGAAGAAGAAGAGGAATGCTAATAATAAACATTTATTGAACTCAGTTTAAACGTCAATAAGTTAAAAATTGAAAATTCCAATTGGAAAAAAAATACTTTCTCTCTCTCAGAAGAGCAGGAAATAGAAGCCCTGCTGCTCAATTCATTAAGTGGAAATATTAACCCCCCCCGCAATATCAAGCTCTCTCTTTTTCTCTCACCCTCGCTCTGTCTAAATATTCCCTTCTTTTATACATATATATATATATATATATATATATATATATATATATATATATATATATATATATATATATATATATATATATATATATATATATATATATATATATATATATATCTTTGGTTGCTTCAGATGAATGTAAATCTTCAATTCGATCGATTTTGAGCCAAGTCCCAAAGACCTTCGACCCAGCCCTGATCCCAATGACCTTTTAGATCCAGATTCAGTGAATATTGTTATGACATCTTGCGGAAACAGAGGATCAAAGTTGAATCCGAACCGAAAATTGATTTTAGTCAAAAGTGCAATTTTCTGATTAAACCAGAATCTAAATATAAATTGTTAAGAGAAAAAAAAAAAAGGAAAAATAAGTAGTGCATGATATTTTCTCTTCGCAATATTTCTTTATGTGATTGAGGAAACTAATTTCTAAATTCCATTTCTGTTTTCATCAAATCAACGAAATCAGAATTTTTGCATCTTACCAGATATTTCCTTTGATCCCAAACAGAGTACTTTGATTTCGTTTAAAAGATATAAAAAACCTCTTGAAGGAAATCTAAGCACAGTTGTTAATGAATGGCAGTGGAATTAGACTTTTCCATTTCAACGTTTCACTAAAATCATTGAGGTTTCATAAACTTGCGAGATAATCAATAGTCAAACATACATGCTATATTCAAATTGTTCTGGAAAATGTCAACATTCATATAGTCCACTTCAACCTAAGTTTTTTAAAGTTTTTAAGTGGTTCTGGCCGGCTGGCTGTGTATGCATCATGCGTCCAGTTTGCTTTAATGCAGCTAGAAGGCTAAAAAATATTCGTTCCTGTCTGGAATAAAGAAAATTTTTTTAACTTTTTGTCTTTATCATTCGAGATGATTTTTTTAGTGACAGCATCTACAATGTTAGTTTATGCTAAATTCTTCCCTGTCCCACAGTGTTAATGGCTGTGCCCATACATTTGTTTGTTTTTGTTTCTTTCTTCCGATCTTTTTAGTGATCACTTCTTAACAAAAGTTATATCTTCCTTTAATGACCCTTTTCTCAATTTTTTCATTGATCATCCCTAACATAACAAAGACGTTGCAGCCTGTTTTTTATTTTTTTATTTTTTATTTTTTTATTTGTTTCTGATTCTTTTATCCCGTGCCACAACATTCTACATTTTAGACGTGTCCTTCCACATTACCTTTGGAATGAGACGAGGAGAATGAATAAAGATGTCAAAAAAAGTCTTTTCTTCTATTTGGGGAGCATTCACTTTTCGTCCAGATTTTCAAAATTCCAAAATATATATGTGTCATTATAAAAATCCTTGTCTCTATATGCCACGTTCTTTCGGGATATTGTTGGGCCTGGCCATCCCCAGCTTCCTTTTCTTTTGTCGTTTTCATCAGTTCGTGCCCTTTGACGACTCCATTTTGACATCCTGGTTATCATTCCGATATCCATTTGCTGATTCTTGTCAAGTTGGTTAACTGCTTCCTTCTTCTGCTTCTATTCTTCCATATCATCCGCCCTGATATTTCTTTCTTTCTTATTTTTAGTGACAGTTTCCTTTTCAAACTGTCCTTATTTTGTCACATGCTCTCACCATCATGGTCTTAGCCGATGAAACCGCATCTTTGTTGTTTCAAGGCTTGCCTCCGTCTGTGCAAGAATAGTTCAACATTTACAGAAAAATTTGAAACTTTACCTTTCCAGAGAAAATTAAGATTACAACAATGGAATAGAAGTATACAGTCAGCAAATAAATAATTAACGCGTGCAATTTTAAGACTACGACAAACTAATCAAGAATTGCTATAAGACGATTAAAGATCATGACAAGCAAATTGAAAAATACGTTAAATGAGGTTGTTTTTAATACGGCGAACGAATCATTGAATATGAGATGCGAATGGAGAAATACTGGGAGACAATCAAACACAACAGCAAGAAGGTTAATTCGATGAATATTAATAATAATCAAATGATCGCAGTTTTTTATCTGCTCACTATATTCTTTTAATTTTCTCGCTGTAGTGTCAAGCCTGTTCGAGGGAATCTATAAACATCCAGCACTCTTTTCTTTATACATAGGTACCAAAGAAAAAACTAATAGGAGTTGACTCAAACAACCATCCCCGGGACTTGACCAAACATTCCGCTCAAAGGCACCCCAAAACGAATTCATTTGATTTTTTTCCTTTTTTTATTCTCATGGCTGCTGATTTGAGCAGTTCTCCCTTAGCAGAACTAATTAGGTTCCAGTCGCTACTCTTTTGTATACCCTACCCGGCTTCTCTCTTTCCTTCTTTCTGCGTTCTTTGTGGACTTTACGTTAAAATTCTATTGTAAGAAACTTCTCTTCTACCCGTAACCCTTCCAATGTAAATGCTTCATCTTCAAAGTGATACAGGTGGATGTGTGTAAACATGATCATGATGATCATCATCATAATCATCTTTGCTGTTGTTGTTGTATCATTTGTAATATTGCATTTGTATCTGTTGTTGCTGTTGTTACAAAAATTGCCTCCAGCTCCAATACATCTTCGGAATTCAGCCCTTGATGAATAGAACGCTGTTTGTATTATTATCTCGCAGACAATAGGAATTAAAGTCTGTTATTTCGAAATGCTTTATACATAGGGCTTTGTACAACAAGATGTGTAGTTATTATAGAGTTCAAGATGTTCCTTATGTATACTAAATCTCAATCGCTATTGCGGCGGTTGTAAGCCAAGGGTAGCTTGTCAGCCTCTCAAGCCATTATTCGTGAATTAGTATCCCATTGAGTGATCTTCGAAATGCATTCTGGCATTGCAAGGTTTTGTCCAAGAAATATAATATATGAAACACTAGTGCCTCAGAATCTTTGTGCAGAATATCACAGAGATAATGGTTCTTTCGTTTCTGATTTATTGAGATCAGTATCATAAAGGAGCTAATAAAAACAAATATTTTGATTTCTATTCGTAGCAATACATTGTGGTTGCTATATATGGACAGTCTTTCTGTTCGTCACGATATCCGGCATCTTGCAATCATTGTCAATACATACGAACCAATGTTCACAAAGAAAAATAATTAGAAATCGTCAGCCGAAACTGTCAACACAAGATTCTTCATTTTTCAAGTTCCTCTGACTACGTACGTATGTGTCACTCGTACAGACCTCATTAATGGAGCTAGAAAGATGATAATTCCAGCAAGTAATCCTTCAGAAAAATACACTTTTGGGGGTAATTCCGGCTCAAAATATGATTTTAATTGGGGATTCAATTTACAAGGTAAGTTTATGCTACGTTGGTTCCTAATCTGCATCTTGCAGCATTTGCACAGTTTTTTCAATGTAGAATTTTTAGTGATCCCCGACCAACAGGAGGCAAGAAAAATGACTTTTTCGTTGATCACTTATTTTCCTAATTTTCCAATTGATGAACCCCAACACAACCTGAGGCCAAAAACGTTGGTCACGTGACAGTTTTTAGTGTGTGACTAACCAGACCTGTTTATATTCAAGATTATTCAAATATCAAATACCCTCTTTGATCGCCGCCTTCAGAGAATTTTTGATGGATGATTCCTTTTCTATTTTGTCATTTCCCCAACTGATTGATAACCGAGACATTTATTATCCCATTCAACTGAGTACTCGAGATAATACTTGTAAAATCTCCAATCAATGCAAATCATATGCCCCTGGACAGACTTTCTAATCATACATTTTGCAATGACTTTATCTTCTAAAAATTATGTATAAAAAGATATTTGACAGTGTTACGCACGAATGCATGCTGAGTGTGGTTCCGCTTACGGTAGCTCTTCGATAAAAGCTTACATTTTGCTCTGTCAGTATTCTTCTATCTTATCTGACTGCTTCCCATAGCTAGTCAGTGTCTCCAAATGTTCTTTTTAATCAGTTTGGACTTGATATACGCCTAGGATAACTTATTTACAAGTGTTAGACTCATGTCTCGACCAGGAGTGTATCATCTGATTATAGGTGGACTCCTTGAATATGGAAGGCATTTGAAGGGCAACCAATGACAGGAGAATTATTGTCCGTACCCCTAGGCTTAACCCTACTAAGGCTTTCTTTGACTTAGCATTCTTGTCCAACCCTCAGTTGGATATGATTACGTTGTATCTTGTAATGTTAAACTACTTCTAGTGTTGTAAATGTATAATGAAAATGAGATTGCAAAAGCATTACTTCTAATAACTATCTGTTTGAAGCATAATTTTGAAAACATGTAGTATTTTAAAACGCTACTTAATTCATTTGTAATATCAATATATTCTGATTATGGGACGAATTATTGCTTTATTAGAAATTGTTAGTAATTTTGATTGGTTTTATCCCAATTTAGCTTCTTATTTGTTTCTTTTATTACAACTTCTGACCTGCGCAATAATCAAAAGTCGTGATGAAAAATGCATTCAAGCTAATTAAACTCGTAAAAATTAATAATACGTAGTATTTTAGTCTAGGCCACTTTTTGTGAAATGTTGACAATGAATTCAAATTGTATTGATTTATAGGAAACTGTTTTGGGGTGTACTGAGTGGTTTTGAATCCAAATTTGTTGCATGTCTAAGTCAAAAATGGTTGCTAATGCCTCAAAACTGAGAAATTAATAAAGGCCACTGCTACAGAACTAGATTGATTTATGCACATTTTCTTTCTGACTGAACAAGGTAAAAGCCTGAATGAAATGTATTTTATATGGCGTCCATATATTTTCAATTTACACAATTTGCTACCAGCACTTTAAATATGCTCAATCTCAGACATTCCACCAAGTTTTTAAGTAGCTTGACTGCACTAAAGTCAAACTCTCTGACTTCATTGAAATTAATTAAAGTTTAAAGAAACAGATTTCTTTTCTCCATACAATATTATTCCAAAACTATGTTTCATCTCAATTCCTTTAATGGTAGTCCTCATTAATAGGATTTGAAATCTTTAGCAAAACGAGTCGACCCAGGCTGTGCTTTAAAAGTGGGAGTAAAATAAGACGTCAATGTGTCTCAGTTATTCGTGAATGACGTCATTGTCTTTTGATTTGGCCATTTTCATTCGTCATTGTTGTAACATACAAAAATAAAGTCAAAACTCAGTGGCAGGACTTTGAGATGAAAAGGAAGAAAGAAAAAGTTCAATAGTTTACCGCCATTAGTCACGGTAGCAAGGGAGAAATAAATGGGGGGATTACTCAGCCTAAATGTTAAGTCTACTACTGACCTTGAAAGTAAAAAAGAAATGAGATGCCTCTGGTTGGATTCGATTCCAAGATCTGGTATGTGGGTAGAACGTTGAAAACCTCAGAGTGACAGACACAACAAAGGATTGACTAGTATCCATTTGATCTTTTATAATATATCATGGTTGGACGAGCATCTAATATACCTTTTACATTGTTCAATGGTTTAATATTTCTGTTATCTTACTGTGTTTTGATGAAATCCTTGGTAGTAACACTTTTGTTCCACTGAAAGAAAAATAATCATATAATTTTCATACCAGAAATTCAAAATCTCTCTCTCTCTGTCTCTCTCTGTCTCTCTCTGTCTCTCTCTCTCTCTCTCTCTCTCTACTTGGTTTTAAATTCAAAATTCTGAAATTCCAAAGTCTCACGGATTCACGATGATAAAGTCATCTCTTGGAGTTTGGCAATCTTCCGAACATGGAAAAATAGCTACTGAAATATCATCCGCAATGCTCATATATACTTTAGAGAAGTGTACAAAACTCCACAGGTTTGAAGATGATAATTGACGTTGTCATCTAGCAAGCTATTGTTAGTGAGTTCATGCATCAAGGTTTACTCTATGAATGAAGCCTCGTGCCGAGGTTTGAGTATCAAATGTCAATTTCAAGGGGAATAATTTCTGACTGAAAATATCTCTCTTAGGTCATTGAGAGAATCTCACATGGTTATCGGATTTCAAAGTGAAAATACAGTGATGTGTATAAAGAGTGTTGAACCAGGAAGTGAACAGCCTTAAGTGCCTTGATCACCATTTAGGGTTAACCAAGGATTGTTGTTACACTTATTTTCAAATTGAAAAAAAAAAACCTGAGATCTGCCAAAGAATACGAACGACGAATCGTTGACCAATCGTCCACACTTCTACAAAATGTCATTGAAATTCATTGAGAACTTTTGACAAATGAACAAACGAATACATACGCACACTAATATGGGGAGAATGCATAGCATCTGTTTAACTTCGTTAGCAGAGATTTAAAAAAAAGGTACATACTTGATAAAGAAGCCTGGTTCCAGCAGGGTCAAGCACTGCTCCTACTTCTATTCCGACTGAAGATGATTATTGTAAACTCTGTACCGTATATATATATATATATATATATATATATATATATATATATATATATATATATATATATATATATATATATATATATATATATATATATGTATATAACTAATACATTGGTAAAACTTAAGACTTATCATCTTGGTACAGTTTGTGAGGGAGCTGCCTACTAATCATTTGGTCCTAATTACGAATCTCAAAAGGTAGATGCTTATTCTAGATACCAGTTTAGTTTAACGTGAAGAGATAGATACTGAAAACTTCACCCCCCTGAACTAAGTGAGTATTAGTTTATGTTCTTGCTTCTCTTCTTCTTGTTGTAATCGGAAAAAAACCAAGTCAACTCTAACTTGGACAGGAATCTAACAAAAATAATGTTTTGTAATTCTTGATGGATTGATTTCGACTGATTTGTGGAATATCAAGGGAAAATACTTGGCAACTTGACCGAGGAACAAACTTACTAGTAAATAACGATTATTCGACCTTTAGGATGACACATGAAGTGTTGTCAGACATTTGGCTCTGTATATATATACAAATAAATGTACTTTAGTGGATCGATATAATATCTGTTACTGGAATAAAATTCACTTCTGAGAGAATGTTGTACACTCCTATGAGGTAGAAGAAAACGAAGTTAGTTGGGTAGAGGGGAGGATGAATCCCTTGATCTAATGTTTGTTTCCAACACTTCGTGCTGCTACAGTTAGCCCCATTTTGAGCATAAATCTTTTGGCTATTTTTCGAAGTATGAGTGGTATATGCTGTATGGACGAGAATTTCTGCATGAAAAACATTCCCTGCACCCTGATTTGTAACATTTCTCATTTGGCAAACGAATGATTAGTTCATATTGTATAATGCAGTTATTAATAGAATATTCTGTGTTAATTAGAAGTGGCAATAAACTCTACAAACTCTACATCTGAAGCAGCTTCTGTCATTACGCTTTTTTTTCGTTTTTTTTTTCTATGGTATAAAAAGAACCATCGGTTCGGGATACATTTTTAGTTGGACTGAAATTGTATTCAATTAACAGAGGGGAAGATAAAAAGTTTGCAAAATAACAAAACCGACGACAAAAAAAGTCATTGGTATCGTCATTCTTTTCTCATTTTTCTCCCTTCTTCAACCTTATCACAATGCATCATTGAGGTTTACACACACGTATGATTCTACTTATCCAAACAGCTTGTCATTATATTTTTTTTTACATACACATTCTTCTTGTCTGGTTTAAATTTTTCGTCTCTCAATTATAACAATTTATTAATCACATCTGTGCCTACTAGCAAAGGGAATAACTTGCCTGATCAGATTGTATCAACTAAACCCATTAGTGAGTTTGTACTTTTTCCCCGAATGGTTAAATGATGTGTAATAAACTTGACTAATGTTTCATATTTAAACGACCCAACCAAAAGAAGTTTCTTTTCGTGATAAGTTTTTGTCATATTTGCATTTTAATGAATTAAGTTGCGGCCATCTGAAGGGAAATCGCACAAACTAGTCCGAGGCACTCATGAATGATACTAATATTATTCAAGGATGCTAACTTTTCAGCTCAACACATGTTCTATTGATCACATTGTCTGTAGTGTCTGCTCTTGAATCCAATGACCGCTCGTAACTATGTATGATTTAAAGTGGGGCCTCTTCTTGGATATGAAAAAAAAAATAAAATTCTGTCAATGGTCAAAAAGAAATATGTTTGGTTAGAAGTTATTCCCCTTCGAATTGACGTGATATTTTTAATATGAATTTATAGGTTGATGATGTTTCATACATTTAGAATGATGATGATCATCATGATGATGATCATGATGATGATGATGATCATCATCATCATCATCATGATGGAAAATGTCATGATAGAAATTAAACAGTATCATCAGATTGAATACATTTGGATACAGCAGACTTTCACTGATCTAGCATCATCAGGACCTGAGGATTGCCTTTTAAGTGAATTTATTGGATTACAGAAAGTTTACCTCTGAAGAATATCTAACCACCTCATCATGTCTTTGAAATTACATGTAAATCTGTGGAACTGATGCAATGAGGAAATGGAATCATTAAGTGAAAAACAAGCGAAATTGAAATGAAGTAATGGAATGTACTGGAAGATTCAAACAATTTTTAATCAATAATATGCAGTGTTTTCTCTTCACAGCACGGGGTGCACTTCCTCTGTTCTCTGGAGCCATAACTGAAATTAATTAAGACCAAATGATATTATTAAATGTATGGAAACAAGAAGGAATCGCATGTCTGTGTTTACAAGAGCGTGCTAATAGGTGATCAAATCTAGTGCAACAAAAACAATGCATACGTTGTTGCAGTACACTGGAAAATTTGAAAGTAGTGCTGGATTAGTGGAAGGACCAGATAACGGGTAGTCGGATTAGTGAAGGTGTACTGTAATCTTGAAGGTCTGTAATGGTAATGAGCAGCTTCATTCTATCACTAACAGACCAGAAGAAAATAAGCTGAATACGCCAAAATAAAAGAAAAGAAAAATAAATAAGTCATTTATTATAATCTCGGAAAAACCTATAAAATGATTATTGTTATCAAAGTTGGTCAAAAAGATCAAATTAAAAAAAAATTCGAAATTCTCCAAAATTCATATTAGATTTTAAAATCCAACTAAGGTTTGAAATGGACACCGATTCTTTGTTTGCATAAAAAATGCAATAACAAAGTGGCCTCGTCAGTCACAAAAAAACCGGTTCCATGATCAACATCTTTTGGCAGCATGCCACATTGGGAGTGATCAATCAAAATATTGACAAGGAGAAATCAATGAATAAGTTACTCCTCTTGCCAAATGTTGGGCAGTGATCACTAAAAAGTCCGAATTTTCAGAGAAGAAGAGTGTGCACTGCTGGACACAAACTAAGAAACCAATCCAGCATGAACTTATACTGTAAATTGATCAACTAGAAAAGATTTTCGGGGGCAGATTTTCAATAAGCAAAGAAATGATTTTTCTATATGTAATAAATGAATTTTTCAATTTTCATCGCTTTTGCTTCATTTGTGGGACCTGTTCGCTCAACACATACATGCATACATAATACTCAGCCAGTCAAACAGCTAGCTCACCATAATAAAAAAAAACTACGTTGATTGTTTTAGTTTCCCATAAATGAAGAAGTAAGGGTATTTAGGGTGGAAAGAGTCAACTGAATTTGGATATCTCATTCGGTTCTGGGTTTTGACTTTTTATTATTTTTTCCTATTCAATTAACAGGAGTATTCCATTTTCTGTATTTCATTGGAGAGTTCCACTGTGAATTACATGCTGTTTTACCTCGCTTGTCCATTTACTCATTTATTTGCTAAGAATCTGGTGTTGTGTTTACGGTATTGGTACTCTTATTTAGACCGGTGTAAGTCCTTTGTTCAAGAAATTAATTTTTTCTTTTTCCAAAGAAATACTGAAGTTGCTCGGATAACATGGCATCTGCTCATACAAATATTGTTTCCATCACTTCACATTGCCTGCATGCGACATGCTGATTAGGGTATTCTCCAATCCAGGTAAACAGGTAATAGATGAGATGTTTACATTTTCTCAGGCGTTCCATACTTCTAGTTGGACAATCTTGCTTCTAATTGCAATGGCAGATTTTTTGCAAGAATTGATACTCCTCATACATCGCCTGACTGTTCAAGGCTACACTTTTGTTTTGAATTTAATTCCATAGGAATCAGAATTTTCTGCAGGCTAGAAATCATACGACAGTGATGTTGTGTGAATACTTCAAATTATTTTCATCAAAACATTTGAGATAAGACATCCTCAATATCTGTAGAACTCTTTCAAGATACAATAACGTGGTAACGAAAAAATAGTGTAAAACACAAAATCCCTCATCATCATGGCATACCAGTCAGTTCAAGTGATATAAAGTATTTTAATTTTCGCAGGCATTTCCTAAAGGGAAAAAGACAAGACCAAGACACATTTCAATTTCTCGCAGGTATTTCCAAGAGAAAAAACATGACCTTGCTTTTTTCCGATCTTTTCCGTAGCCTTCCACGCTATCTGGTTATTATATTTTGTCCCTTATCCATACAAATCTATTTTAAAGCTGACAATGGCTGATTATTTACATTTTTTCATGGTGCAATGATGTTAACAGCTGATAAAGCTTCTGCCTCACAAGACCGAAATGATGAAAAATACAAAAAAAAAAACATAATATCATAAAATAAGATAAAAGCAAATCCATGATAACTTTCGGTATGAAGAATATGTAATACTGGTTAAGGATGAAATTTCGAAATTGATTTGTCTCAGCACCGATTATTTGCTAATTAGGCAGTACTTTGCACTTGAAGATAATAGTCCTACTCAGACATTATATTCAATATTGAAGATGTATACATCCAAAATAGTCTGGTTAATATACGAATTGAGGACAAACATATTGTCTTTCACCAGTCTCTAGAGGATATCTTTTAATGATATCGACATTGAGTATAAGACGATATCGAATTAGACAAATAAAGCCGAATAAATTGGACAACATGAGCATTAAGGTATTCAATGATTTCGCCAAAGCAAAGCATTATAATTTCGATTCATATATTTCATTGAACGCCAAGTTCAAATATATTGCATAATACATAAATTACTATTTCAGGTGAAATAAACATATTTCAAAACTTCTTCCTATTTTAACAGGTATGTGGAAAATGATTTCATCTTTTGATAATATCGATTATCCAATAGCATCGGCTGGCAAATCAAGGTTCACCCTGGATAATTGAGTTCCAGTAGAAGTACAAATAGGTTGGTTGAAATACGCAAGCCTGAATTGACTTTCAACTACTTATTTCACTGCTCATTTGGTTATTCGTCCACCATGAAGGATTGGATTTCTCTAGCGTAATGGCGCCCTTTGCATGTTAGTTCATCGCAGCTGTAGCATGGGAGAAACAAGAGACACAAAGCTTGAGTTGGAATACAAAATCGAACCTTTATCTTACTTCCTCAACCGACCGAAAATGAATACTCTTCAACGGAAGACAAAATGAAATCCCTACTCACAGAGAGAGAGAGAAAGAAAGGAGAGAGTGAATGGTCAATGAACTGGGCCAAAAGCGGTCTGTAGACCTTGGTGCTCTCTTCCTACCTACTCTGAATACTATGGTCTGAATCTGACTGAGTCCTTTTTTTTAAAGGCAAGGATCACTTTTCTCTTGCTCTTTTAATAGATAACCTTGCCCTCTTTTTTTCCACCTGATACCGGATCTAAATGATCATATACCCTTTCCTCTTCCATTCCACTCACTTTCTTTTGTTTCTCACACAACTAAACTTGCAAACTATTTTTCACTTTGCTGTTGGACTCTTTATAAACCGTACCTTTTTTATTCTTTTCTAGTAATGGTGATCATACCTTATTTTGACCATAAATCTACTCAATATATTTGCAGAGTTTTTTAGTGTCAAAAAAACTTATGGTTGAATAAATATTTTAATTTACTTCATTTATACCCATGCCAAAAAGTATCTTCAACAAAAAGAAATATTTGGAAATAAAATAAAATATCTACGTATAAATCAAATCTTGAATCAAATAGTCCTATCGGCCCTCGTATTGAAATATTTGTATGACTGACTTGACTATGGGGCTGAAACATAGAAAATAACCAAGAGACAGGCCCGCTAATTGAGAATTATGTAATGTGCACGTGATAGTATAATGCCCAGCCTCACGTGGAAAGATTATAAGGTGCACAATACATCAGTTAGAAGACAGGAGTCGGAGACATCATTGAATGCATTAAAAAACTCAAATAGCAATTGGCTGGCCATGTTGCAAGAATGTCAGACAATTGATTAACACTGCAACTCCCGACATGTATCCCCAGAGATCATATGTGCAACTGAGGCCGGCAGAGTATTAGATGGAGACACGAACAAGACGAATTCAGAAAGTACTGGCTCCATCGGAGAGATACAGAAGTGTGGCGAATCCTGGAAAAGGTTTATGTCCAACAACGGACGTCAAGAGACTGATGATGATAATGATATATATATATATATATATATATATATATATATATATATATATATATATATATATATATAAAGGGAGAAAAAGTCAGTCTAGATATATTTTCCAAGATTAGCTTAGTATGGCACAAGACCACGCACAAAGAGTTTTTGTGAAGTTTGAGCTCACTACTTAGCTATAACAATCTGCATGAACCGTTTATTACAAGTTTTTTGTTTGTATAAATCCATGACGTATACTTCATATCTTGTACAGATTTGGATTGAGTTCAGTTCCCATTGTATGACTCATATCTGCTACCATAGTAAGATAAATACTACGCCAAGGTTGATCGATTTTCAACATCTGGTCCCTAAAGAGGATTATTGCATTTAACAGGCAAAGGATTTCCCTGCTATCCGAAATTGGCGTGTTTGTGTTGAAAAAATTGTTAATCAAGATGGTATGAACCGAAGAAATGGTTGGTCATTTTTGAGTGTTCCAAAACCCCAAAATGGAAATGATGATATATTATGAAGGGGGTGATTGGAATTAGAGAACGGGAAATATGGAGAGAAAGGAGGCAATGTATTGTACCTTTCTAACTTCTTTTTGTGAAACCAATGCTGGTTGCTGTATCCGGTTTTCGCTATTTTGCGTAAAAGCGAAGAAGTGGCAAAAGCGACTTTTCACAAGGCGGTGAATTCCTGGAATTGTATGAATTTCAATCCTAAAATTTTGGTTAACTTTTGTGTAATATGAAATCTTGTTAAATATCTTGTTTTGGATAAACCCACCCCAAGATAGAACGAAAAAGAATTGTTTTCCATCACCTGTAATTTCCTCAGTAAGGGGAATGTTATGTAATTTACTAAATAGGTAGGAAAAGTTTGAACGGAAAAGAAAATTATGTTGTGGATTAAGAAGTTAGAGAAGAGACGAGGAGTAGGTAGTTTACAGAGTGAATATGAATATAATCCATGTTTCTATAACGATAATATTACAAGGGCAACGATGCAGGATTTCTGTTATCAATCATCTTCAAAACGCGCTTCGTTAGTTGATCTGATAATTCCCAAGTGGTCCTCGATTTCACGCAATGAGCTCTTCAGTGACATAAGGTACGTTGTGTCTTCGTTGTTCTCTGCGTTACAAATGCATGAAAAACGTGAAAATATTTTAGTGTCTGTAAAAAGCAACATACTGTGAAAGAATTCTTGGTACTATGTGGAGAGAGTAGTTTCGATTGTAAAAATTGGGAAATTAACAGAAAACAGATTTTTTAATCAAAAACAAATATTTGAGTTCGATCATAATTTTGTTCTTCTTTCATTATTTATTCTATTTGTTCGCCGTTTGAAACATCAAA
>OY735224.1:42918238-43020738 GCA_963457665.1 Thysanoteuthis rhombus | reverse complement strand
TGTGTGTGTGTGTGTGTGTGTAGCAAGAGGGTCAAAAGGGAGAGAGTTAGGGACAAAGAGTGGTTCAAACTGGAAGGAGGTAGGACCTGTGTATATGGATATGCATATGTGATATATGTCCCAGCATACATCACCATAATCCCTCTTTTATATATATATCTATGTTTGAATCTCTATGAGATAGAACCGATTAATCGAACGATTCATATGTCCCGTTACCCTACACTTCCTGTATCTCATGAGACATTCCACACATCTATCTAAATTTCCAACAGAGGGTAAATTTACCCCTTTACAGAAACATTTTGCCTTCTCAGCAGGTAATTATATTCCAGATTTGCACAATTTTTATTCAAATCATGTTTATTTTTGTTCTTTGTAAATATGTAATTGAAAAAAAAATTTCAAGTTGGAATATTTTGTGACAAAACTTTCCTTTTTTTTAAATTTTACCGTTCTGGATTCAACAATACTTTTTTTTTCAAATTCCCTTCACTAATTTTATTATGCTAGAATCGTAAAAGCAAATTACTGAACATTACAGGGTGGGATGCATTCACCCTCGGAAAGTTGCCAGAGGTAAACGAGACGAAAAAGATTGAGAACTCTAAATAATTCCACAACGAAGTAGTTAATATTATTTTTCTATCCCTCAATTCTTCCTTCAAGAAAACATTTTGAACCTTTCAATGTCTTTTTGGGTAGCACCTGGTATATGGGATGAATATGAGGTTGCATCAATAAGTCGATAGCCTGAGACATGCCTGGAATTTCACGTGGATTTTGTATGAATTAGCTTACATTGAAAAAGAACTACGTCTCAAAAAACGTTAGTGTTTTTCCAAGACTGAAAAAAAAAGATGGCTCGAAAGTTGCTCACACAATGTTGAGAAGTCATGTTCAGAGAATCACGATACATTTTCGATTTACACTACCGTGAAACAATATTTGCTTACATGAATGAAAAAGAACGTTCCCTGCATGATGTATCAAACTATCCTAACTTATACCCTTGAAACCAAGGAAAACGAAAAATCACTTGCTTTAGATGAAAACTATAATTTCTAAACTATTACTGACAACAACTCTGGTTGAATATGTCATAAATTTCAAAAAAACAAAAGTTGGTTATCAGTCGGTGAAAAACGATTCGCCTATCTTCATTAAAGAGATAATTAGGCTTCGTAAACTATAACTATGGGGTCGTACTGAGCTGGATCACGCCGATTTTTGAAATTTATATTAATATTCAAAACATGTCTTACCTTTACTTATATTCAAAACACATCTTGCTAACAACTACGTCTATCTATATGTAATAGTTATGAAAAAATGTGACACTTCTGTTACCAAAATATCTGATAAGAGCAACATCAAAAAGATAAATGCTTATATTGACGTACATATAGATTGATATGTTTTGAGATAGATTGATGAATAAATGTAAACACGTATATATATATATATATATATATATATATATATATATATATATATATATATATATATATATATATATATATATATATATATATATAGCTACATAAGCAGATCTGAATGGAAAGATATTTATAATATATAGTTTGTCTAACTCACTGACTGATAGAAAACCAAAGAGATACGTAGGCACATGTTTGCAATTGAACTTTGGTTGGTAATGAAATATGAAATATACCTTCGGGTTGTTTACAATGTCGTTTTAACTTATGTAAATTACAGGCAGCATTTTGTGTGTTGTTGATTGCTTCCAAATAAACACTTAACTGTTGCCCTTATGCTATTTGGACAAGAATGACTGAAACCAGAAACGCATGTCTATAATAGACGAACCTTAACTTTTGCTTTCGAATCTGCATACTTTCACTTTCACTTTCAGTTTTAGCTCGAAGACTCAAATCAACGTTTTGGATTGAGTTCTCTTCGTTTTAATTTCGAGACATTTCAAGGATAATGACTTTGCTAATGTATTCAGCAAATTTGAATCGTTTTTAATTCCAGGAATTCTGGAGTTCTATTTGATAGGAGCGCAAGTTATGGATGCTTTGCCTCTTACTTATTTTAATCAACCAAATTGGAGAGATGAGTGGATTCGAAGGCGTACCTGCATCGCTCAGCCTGTCTTACTGTCCATAAGATATCATTGGAAGTACTGATAACCTTCAATGGGATTTTGTAGAAGACTAACCTATGGAGTGGAATAGTACTTGTCAAACTTCACATCGGATCCGTAATAAGTCTCCGATTGAGAGATATTTTTGAGCTGTGTTTTCAAGACATTCATGTCTACATTCATCTTTCTCAATGCGATATCTGCTAAAGATCTCGATCAAGTTTTACGATATTTTGTGATGGGTTGGATGATGGGCCATAAAGAAAATAATCTTATTTGAAGGATGATCCATATACGATGTGGTTGTGTGTATCAACTACAAAATCACGCCAAAATCTTATGTCTGTCTACACAATATCCCCAAAAGTTCTCAATATATTCCAATGGTATTCCGTGTCAGGGTGGCTAATAAGCAACAAAAAACTGATTACTTTTATAGGTCAACCAATGCTTAATTACTCTACCTAACCATCGTTTGCAGAGATATGCACCCTGGTCGTTTTTCGTTTTTTTTTTTCGAATATCCTGTGAGTTTTCTTTTTGATTCTCCGCTCACACACACACACACACACACACACACACACACAAACACACACACACACACATATATATATATGTATGTATATATACATATATATATCTATATATGTGTGTGTGTGTGTGTGTGTGTGTGTGTGTGTGTGTGTGTGGAACCATGTGTAAGGCTGCAGTCTTATTGATCCCTAATGCGTGAAAGGTAACCCTGATAAGTTCGGAATTTTGACAAAATGGTCTGTCTGATCATCTGTCAAGTTAAAAAGGCTTTTCCCTGAGATAAAGCTGTTCATCAAGCTAAGGGGGAAAAACTATCGTTGTTGAGGGGGTTGCTTTTGATATCAAATATCAACAAGTTTCATCAATTTCCAAGTGAGTCTGTCAGTTTGGTTGGCACTCTCTCTTTCAATGTACCGCGTATATATGCTTCACAGTGGACCTGGAGGAATGAAAATTTCAATTTTGACTCCTCATCATGCCTACAAAAAGTAGTCAAACCATCATAGCCCCACAAATAGTCTGCCCAACCAACCAGCCAAGCGGGCAAAAGATTATACTCCCTTTCTGAGTTTCCGAATGTTTGTGAATGTGTGTGTGTCTCCAAACGGTCTTTGTCACATTTTGAGGACGACAATGGTGAATGGTCTCTTGATCATACCTCTAAGCACAATTTAAATATGCGTATTTTGTTTTGTTTTGTTTTTAAGCAGTGTTGTGGCCTCTGTGATCAGCAATTTCGAAACTTTTCAGATAATTTCTAGATATTCGTTCTGTTACATGCTTGGGCTACGGTTATTCATAAATGCAAGGTACCGATTGTTTTTTAATTCTTTAAACTCACCGCCAAAATATTTTTTTCTTAGCTGAGATCCAATTTACCAAGTGAATATGTGCTGAATTATCATTTTAATTTGTGTCTGGCAGCATTTTTGCTTCTTGTTTTTTTTATGCTAAAACGTGATCACCGCACAACAAAAAAGAGAGAATTGAATTAATCTTTAATCACCCGTTTTCCACTGTTTAATTGACCACTACAACATGATGCTAAATGATGTTGTCAGTTGTTTTTTGTGTGAATAGCTAGACCTGTTAATTGCATTTTTTAGCACTTGTTGAAAGTTATTCGTCAAAAAAGAGAAGGCAACACATTGTACCTTTGATATGAAGCTATGTGCTTTCCTCTGCTTTGGAATTTCTTGGAATATTTGGTGTTGGATGGGCCTAAAAAAAAGATATACCTGTGCGTTATACAGGTTTTCAGGGTCGGAGCAAATGGGTCCCGTGAGAGCAAAATGGGGTCATAGATTTTGACTTCAAAGTCGATACGTTCATCTATTGATCAAACTGTTTTATTCAATTGTTAACCGGCAAGAGAATATTGTATGGTGTGATAAGAGATGGAATATATATAATTAAAGGACGAATGTGCTTCAGCAGTGTGTGTGTATGTGTATGTGTGTGTGTGTGTGTATGTGTATATGTGTGTGTGCGTATAAATGTTTGTGTATATGTGTATATGTGTGCGTGTGTGTGTGTGTGCAGGGTCTGAAAATAGCTTTGCATTCCGTTATGAAATTCCTTCCAGGAGCACCCCTGGTAGTCAACAAAGGGGGTCTCTTCTTCAAAGACAAAATTATTCTCTTCCATTTGTTAAACAATTCTTCATCCTACATCCATGTTTTACAGGTTTTCGATCAATTCACCGTAGCCCCATAAATCTTCTCGACCAACCAGCCTGTCAAGTTGGTGACAGATTCTTCTCCTGTTGATTTTCTGGAGTACGTTTCAATTATCCCCTGCGTCAGTATATCAGATTCAAACAGGATTTTTGGTTTACCAGGTTTATATATTCTCTTATATATCATCATAATCATCATCATCATCATCATCAGTATTATTATAATTATCATTATTATTATTATTATTATTAGTAGTAGTAGTAGTAGTAGTAGTAGTATTTTAGGTGCGTAACTGCTACCCTTTAATAAAATTGTCACGTTTGTAAGGCACTTCATTAAGAGAGGGGCAAAAAGAAAGATATGATTAAAATGTATTTTGAGGAAAAACTGGGGGAGAAGAAAGCTTTCATTGAAGGCAAAGCGAATACAAATAGAAAGTGGAAGGCAACGCGTACCAGAATTGCAAAATTAGACATTTTCTGACAAGATCTGTGACAAATAAAAACCTATGATAGCCGATTAAATTCAAGTTTAATAAAAGTAATTTTACAATTTTTATCAATAATTTGTTCTGGAGACTTATTATATAGTTAATTCCTTTGATAAACTAGCAAACATTAGTCATTTTAAAATTTAGTTTTAGCTATAAATAACAAACAATTGTGTGGGATAATGTTTTTTTTTATTCTGTTCCAAATTTTAGGACAATAGATTTGAGAATTAAATAACTTTTTTCAATTTTAATAGTATTTTTATACCTTCAAATTTCCAACTGTTACTCTTATTTTATTATTATTCTTATTTTATTACCATTCTTTTTCTTTTCCATCCATCCTTGTTTTTTTGTACAACTTTCTCCCGATTCTATTCTCTATCGAACCATTTCTTCATTATATTCCTTCTTTCCTGTCTAGAACTCCATAAAGAATTTTTCTATTTCTCATACTTCGTCTATAATTGCACATAATTATATTCTCACAAGGTTCAAATTTGCGACCATTCTTTCCCCTGTCAGTAGAATTATTCTCATTATTTTATTTTAATACCATATATTTCTTATGCCAATTGCAGAACCAATTCTCCTAAATTATCCGGCAGCTTCTTGCTGACGATCAAATTTTTAAGAGCTTTAGTAATTCTAAGGATAATATAAAAGGAAAAAAAAACAGCTGTGGTTAGCCACGCAATACAAACTGTCATGTGACCGACGTCTTCTGGCAACGTACCGGGTTGGGAGTGATCAACTAAAACATTGAGAAAAGGAGTGAACAATAAATAGGTGTTCTTGAACTTTCCACCGAATAACAGTCAGATGACAGACTTCAGAAAGCCAATCGACACTGTAAAAATTTCCATGATCATGAACGCTATCACTCTACAAGGTGTAGACCCTGTACAGTCAAAGAACTGCAACATATATACAATCACAGAGACTCTTTTATCAGGTTAAGTAAAGACTCTGAATCCTTTCAACTTCAAGAAAGAGTAAGACAAGGTGATACCAGCTCACCCAAACTCTTCACAGCCTTCTTCGAGATGATATTCCGTAACCTGGACTGGGAAAATAAAGGAATAAAAATATACGGCGAATATTTGAGCAACATCAGATTTGCAGATGACATCATCCTTTTCGGAGAGAACCTACACGACTACCAATTAATTCTAGATGAACTAAACGAAGAAAGCAAGAAATTTGCCTTACACATGAACATCAGAAGAAAAAGTCATGTGCAACAATCACATCAAGAATAAGGACATTATTGTCAAAATCGAAGATGCAAAACTGGGGAAAGTAGACCACTACATTTACTTAGGACAACAGTTTTCTTTAAAACCCACAAATGCGGGAGAGAGAGAGACAAACTAGACAAATTCAGAAAATACTGGCCCTGTAACGTCCATGATAGAGAAATGTGGCGGATCCTAGGGAAGATCTATGTCCAGCGACGGACGTTAAAAGACTGATGATGATGATGATGATGATGATGATCCGTTGCGATAAAACTTTTCGCCCAAATGATGTTCCTCTAACGGACGTTTTGTCAGAAACTACTTTTTTAGTCCGTAGGATATTTTTATTGTTCAAAGTTAAGAAACGTGAACGTTAATTATTTTAAACTACATTTTATTGGATTTTTTTTATATTCACTTTTGTGTTCCTCTGCCAACACTGACGTTGCTGTCCTCTATATATTGATCTTTTAAATATTAAAACGAAACCAAGGAATTTCTCAAAGATTCTTATATTTCACGTCTTAAACTACATTGGGAGAATAGACTGATAAAGCAAATGCTATGAGATAGAATTTTGCAGATGATTAGAAATGATTCAGCAGATATCGACACTATACAGAAAATGCTATTAATTAAAATTTTAAAGATTCATCCTTAAGTTTTCTTTCAATTTGTTGGAAGTAAAATCACTGAAAAGGGTTTAACTTTTCAGAAAACAATTGTAAGCACTAACAGAAACAAACTAAGGTGCCACTTCAGCATAAAATTACATTGTAAAATGAATCATTCCACTAAAATCTAATTTTTTTATGTGTGTTTTCTTAATTACTATTAGGAATAAATATTCAAATATCCAGCTATCAATCTCCATTGGTGCTAACTATAACCACGATACATATCTAGTTAGTCAGCTAGACCACTTGAAAACTGAGAAAACCTATGTTTGTGTTGACTTTGCTGATGATCACTGTTTAGAATGATGATTCCTAACACCTATAGATAAAAAAAACAGTATCATGAACGAATGAACCTAGACATGGCTAGGTAGAGGACATCTCAATAGAGAAAATAAAACTTCTAACAATAAGCCTAAAATTTGGAGGGGGTACAGTTAGCCAGACGATTGAATGCACTGGGAATTGAATCAGTAAGCTGAGTTCGAACTCTGATTAGGACAGTTTCCGCTCACTTTACACCAATGCTTTTTGGAAAGGCATGTTTCCGGTTCTCCTATCGACCGATAGGTCAGCTAGACAGAGTAGATCCCACCACTCTTTTCATATCCTTACTTTGAGAAGGGAGATCTATGTATCTCCGACGGGCCTAGCGAACTGCAAGTAAATCGTGGTAGGTTATTTTTTGTGAAAATATGGAGGTTTGGGCGAGAACTGACGAAAGTAATACTACCACCACTTTTATCTCACCACGACACCCCAAGCACAAGTAGGAGATGAAAAGAATCCCTGCATAAAAAAAAGCAGGAAAAAAAAGTTATGGCAACGTTAACCAAACTCTGAGAAATAATGAATATTGTCTTTCTGAAGATAAAAATTACAGTAACAAACTATCCCAAAAGGTCTATAAAAACCAGCGCAGAATAAGAGAACTAATTATGATCTAATTTCCATCTATCGTACTTTTATCCGACAAATGTCTTCCCATTTGTCTGAACAGAGATCAAAAACGGCTACAGCTATGTCCACCGCATTTTATATGATTATTGTCTCTTCCGGGTATATTTCACGCATATTATTATTATTTTTTTTAAATTAAAATGAATTCAGGTCACTTGTTTGCATTCACCCCAATGATACTGATCTGGTTTCTGTCTATCTATCAAATCTAGTTTATCTGTATGTAACCAAACTGTAATCGTACATTGTTACCAGAAGTGAAATGTGTTAATCTAAAAAATTCAAAAAAAAAAAAACGGTCCTGGTGATTCGCTACTGAATCATAGTAGTGAAGTCTGATTTCATGTTCACTCCAGTAATGATACAATGATTTTTATCTCTCTATCTATCTATCTATCTATTCATCTTTCTATCTGCCTTCCTTTCTGGTTTGTTTGCTTTCTTTGTTTCTTTCTTTACTCAATCTGGTACATGCTTGGTTTCGTTTATATGTACATGACCTCGAAGCAGCCAAACCAAAGCCTGGTAGTAAAAGGTTTTGAACTAAGATACACCTTAAAGAACTGTTTTGGTCTCCTATTCGGGCTAACTGTTTAGGCCTTCCATGGTAACTACAAGAAAAACTTGCCTGATGTGCAGCTCCAAGGTAGTGTCGATAAAACATATGAGACAGTTTTAGAGAATGAAAAACAGAATGAATAGAGTAGACATGTGATTTTAACTAACCAACACTTGTATCAACATTTTCAATTCCGTTTCAAACTCCACACTTTTTTTTCGAATTATTCGAAAAAGTCAACAAAAACTGTCCATGTATAATTCTTCAGTTTTCAAGTAGATTTGGCTGACTGGTTATTGCGCAAGGGAATCACACCAATGGAGTTAGAGGATTGGAAATTTACTTCTTACTATGTTAAGAATCCCCCCTTCCCGTGCAAAAAAAAAAATGAAATCCCTTGTTTTTTTTTTGGGGGGGGGTATCTTTTTGTGGGGTTTCAATTTTTAATGTGAGTCTATGCTGGATTGATCTTCTAGTTTGTGTCCGGCTGTGTTCACTCTTATTGTTTTTTGTTTGTTTGTTTGTTTTTCCTTTTTTTTTTTAGACCTTTGCAGTGAACGCAACCCAACAAAAAGCGAGAAAAGTAAATCGATCACCATTTTTTCCAGTTCTTTGATGTGTCATCCCCAACATGTCAATCGTGCGACAGTTTCTAATGAGTCATCAGTTACACCTGTTTTAGTCGAATCAACGGGACCCTACAACTGACCCAACCAAGTTGGCGACTGATTCATCTCTCTATATCTATCTGCGTGCGCGTGCGTGTGTTTATGTTTTTATGTATGTATGCATGTATGTCAGGGGATGTGGGCTTGCACGCGTATCCAGGAACCCCAGTCTGATTCAAGGGGCTACCACCTTGATAAATTGAATGGGGCCACCACGGAACATCTTCTAAAATCTGTTTTCAAAAAATCTCTGCCATTTCGCAACCAACGATGTCCAAATCTTGTACTGATATTCCTCAGATAATTTTACATAAAAGATTTACTTTTAATAAAATTTCAAATAATTTTTTTTCACGATTAGTTCCAGCACTCGTGTGGGCTATGGTGATTTGTTTATGCATAGTACGGATATATTCTATCTATTTTGGTTTTTACTTTTTCCCCGATGAAATCAATTCTATTATTTCATTATTTTTGTCTCAGTTTTGCCTTATTGATTTATTTATTGAATTTCTTTTTTGATTCAGAATTTAAAAAATTGTCTACCATTTTATTGAATTTTATTTCTCAATCAATATTGTTTTTTAACATTTGTTCAGCGATTTGACACTTTATCAGGGACAGTAAACCAAAACTGTCAACCCAGCCAACATTGGTTTCTGAAGCTTTTTAGTGCTTCTAGCTGGCTTTTTATCTATATATGTATACCTGGTGCGTAGAGGGTTGTAACAATATAACTAGGAAAATGAAAATTTGAAATCGCTCTTTAAAAAGTCCAGAAAAATAATTTTTGTTTTTCAAAAATCACCCAATCAATAAGTTTTTGTGGGTGTTCAATTTATAATGTGAGTTAATGCAAAATTAGTCCCTCAGATTACACCCATCAGCGTTCACACTTGTTTATTGAAGAGATTTTCAGTGATCATAGCCAAATAAAAAAACAAGAGAAGTAACCTATTCGTTCATCATCCCTTGTTCCATTTTTCAATCAATTACCCCCAGCAAGGAATGCAGTCAGAAAACACTGGCCACCTGACAGTTTCTATTGATTGATTAACCAGACTTTTTTTCTTTTTATTGTTTCATTGACTATTTTATGGATCCATCTTTCTTTCATTATTTTTCTCAACAATTCAGATTATTGTCCAGATCATGAAACTTTTGGTATTGATTTAATTTCTTCATCAATTTCATTTTTAACATTAGATTTTTGTACGACTCATAAATTGCATCCAAGCCATATTGTACATATATATGTGTGTGTGTCTTTATATATATATATATATATATATATATATATATATATATATATATATATATATATATATATATATATATATATATATATATATATTACCGTATTATCAAATTCTGTGTAAGACGTAAAAAGCACTAAAGAAAATTACATATATTACATTAACAGAAATTGGGAAATAATTGACTGAAATTACATAAAACTTTAGAAAAAGTCTTTTTTTTATATACTTAGTGTTTAAAGATATGCTTTCCAGACTTTACACACACACATACACACACACACACACACACACACACACATATATTTGTGTTTGTGAACAATAAGGAATGAGACAAACTCTAGAGTAAAAGTATAAGAAGACTTCATTTGTCAATCAAATAATTAGCAAATGAGTTGATTAGTACGTTATACATGTTTCAGTAAAGGTTCCCATCTCCAGTTAAAGGGTTATCCGTTTTTATATGTCATTAATCTTAATCCCCTCAGGGGTTAACGAGTGCCCAAAAAGTTAGTTAGGGATTGCATCCTGATATCAATTTTTGTCTTGGGGCTTCTGCCAGATCCCTTTGAACTTCCCAGACGAACGATAGGGGTTTGAGAACTTGCCTTTACTTTTAATTTTGAGGCTGAGAACAAATAGAGACTGGATAGTCGAACACACCGAAGAATTCCACCAAAAGCTCTACTCCTCTAAACAAGGAGCACAAAACGGTGAACAGGATGTGCAAGACTCAAGCAATATCCTCAGGGATTTCCCAGAAACCATGCATCGGAGGTGAAATAAGCCATCAGACAAAGGAGAGAGAAGGCCCCTAGACCAGATAACACCACCATCGACCAATTAAAAAAAGCTGGTAAGATCATCATCAGGAAACTCGCAATTCTATTCAATTTAAGTCTTAAACAAAGTAAAGGCCTAGAAAATCGGGATCTGCAATTATAATGATGTCATATAAAAGTGGAAGCTTCAAAGACCTCAGCAAACAACTACAAAGCAGTTAGTCTACTCAACTTTGTCTGCAAACTTTATAAAAAAAATCATCACCATACGGATCACTAAAACATTGCGTGAAAACCAACTAAGAAATAAGCTAGCTTCAGAAGGAGTTACACCACTATGGATCATTTCCATTCAATATACGAGCTGAAAGAAAAAGCAGCAAAATCTTGCTGTGGCATTTATAGACTTCAAGAAAGCCATCGACTCAGGAATCTCCAAAGGTCATAGAGGCTATCACTCTACAAGGTGTATATCCTGTATACGCCACATTACTATAACATATCTATCTTCAGCCCCTTTATCAGGCTTCAAAAAGACTTATATCCCCTTTAGCTCAAAAAAGGGTTAAACAAGATGATAGCAGATCACTCAAACTCTCCACAACCCTAGACCAGGTAAATAAGAAAATTTATCGACGACATCTTTTTTTTCTTGCAGAGGACATTCACAATGTCCTATTAATGCTGGACAAGCTGGATGAAGAAAGCATCAAAGGAACTTCAGCACAACAACGGTTATTTTGAACAAACACGTCGAAAATAAACAGATGACGATCAAAATCGGAAACCCAAAACCAGAGAAAATAGATCACGACCTTTACCTAGGATTACTAATCCCCATGGAATCTCCATGAGAAGAAACAAAGCTTTCAGCGGAGTAAACTCAACCTTGAAGAGCAAAAAAATCCCACTAGTCCTAAAAAAAGAGTATACAACGAATACATCCTCCCAAAGGTCAAATGGAGTTGAAACATGGAACCTAACCAAGAGACTGACCAGAGAATAATCTAACGAGCATATGAAAGAATCGTGCACAGCCACCTATTTTTCTGATGTTTTTGGTTTGGATTGACAGAAGATTGTGTTGCAGGTGAGCATCAAGACCGAGTGCGCAGGTGTAATGCATTAGCCAATGAGAGGACACTAAGGCTATGCATTGCTAAGTGCATTTGGAACCTTTGGATTCGTCCTTTGATTCTCCCATTATTACACGGCCCAGACGTACGGAATCAGTTTGTCTCGGGGCAACACAGTCCCATTGCACCAAGAGTGACAGATTGGGCTCATCTTGACGTTTTTGCAACCTTTGCGTTGCTTGGAGCTATTTTTGAGGGTGCCTCACCCCACAGTAAACTCGGCCTCGTGCCACAACTAGTTTTTCGTGGGAGTGTGAATAAATAGGTACTCAACCTCAAATTGAGAGATCTGAAGATATCATAATATATTGAGGGAGAGATAAGAGTATGAGACATTATTGAAACCCTTAGAAGACTTGAATTGCAATGGGCTGGTTATGTTGCAAGAACGGCAGACAACCAGTGGACATCATGACTCAAAAAGTGGATCCTCAGAGATCACATGTGAAACCAAAGCCAGAAGAATACAAGATGGAGAGACGAACTGGACAAGTTCAGAAAGTATTGACCCTGCAATAGCGAAGGTCCAATAACGGGCAACAAAAGAGATGATGATGATGATGATGATGATGATGATGATGATGATGATGATGATGATGATGATGATGATGATAGCTATTGACAGAACAAAACTACCTTCTGTTAAAAATATTTTTGAAAAAACAATTATCTAATAAAGAACAACAACAATGGAACCCAGTGTTGCTGACTACACTTTCAAATTTAAATCTAAAATTGAGTCAAAAATGACTTAAACACTTAGCAATATTTAGAATCTCCATCTGTCTCTCTATGATATGTATGCGTGTGTGTGAGAGTATGTGTGTGTATGTATGTGTGCGCGTGCTTCCTATCATTTTTTCAGCTTTTTTCCGATGATTTGTTTCAAATCTATCGAATTGTTGATTTGTTGAATTTTCATAATTTTACTTGTCTTTTTTTCGTGTTCATATATATATATATATATATATATATATATATATATATATATATATATATATATATATATATACATTATATGTCTTCGTGTGTGTGTCTGCAAGTTGGGAAATGTTCACATGTGCCATTAATTTGACTGCACATAGGGAATGTATGGATATGCACATTGGATTTTATATTCGTGAATAAAAGAGATTTGCCTTTCAGTGAGTTCTAAAAATAGTTTCATCATTTTTTTCTCTTTTGTTTTCGTATTTAATCCCTTTATTTTTTTTCCTTTTATTGTCCTATGAGCTCAGCCTTCATTTCTCCCAATGCCAAATTACGTCTTTTCGTTTGACATTGTACAAAAACACATTACTAATAATTATAGCTGGATACACAAAACGACTTATCATAAGTTGTTTTTTGCCGGAGGAAAATACAACTGCCATTTTGCATTTGATGATTCCGACAATAATCGATCAAGTTGAGTCAATTTCCATCACAATAATTTGTACACTATTATTTAGCTAAATAGACTGTTTTGACACAATTTCATATTGATTTGAATAGATAATCGATTGATCCTTGTTTTCCTATTTTTCTAACAGTATTTTTCTCCGCACTGTAATTGATGAAGCTTTGGTACGGAACCTTCGGACAAGATACTTCCATCCCCAGTAGGATTGAGATTAGGGATTTTTATCCATAGCTGGCGTAGGAGATAGCTTCACGGAGTATCATTAGAACAAGTCTCAGTCGGTGTTCGAACTCGGCTCGAATCCATTGCAAACCAATTGGCCGTCGGCATCTCCTTTTTACTAAAGTAAAATTTTGGTCATCTTTGTGTAAATCTTCAGAAACTTGAAAATATATATTTAGATCTTCAACGGTGGAAAACGAAATTCCCAATCAATTTTATAACATTTGCGCCAGTTTGTTAAAAACTAAGGTCATTACGAACTTTGCTTTACGAACAAAATCACGAGAAATATCGTAATAATCGCCTTCAGGCAATGTGTACTAGGTATATATGAAATACAATTTTTTTTCTTTTCCCGTGTGGATTTTTATTTGGGCTCAAAACCCGAGATATCTCATCACGCATAATTCCAAAAATCCGGAAAAGAATGTACGAATCCAAAACACTTTTGCTCTCAGTAATTTAGGATGAGATAACTATACTAGCAGGAAATAGAAAAGAAATTTCTTATATAATGAATAAATTCCATAAAACAAATTTGGTTTGAAGATAAAATTCTGAAAAAGTGAAAAAAATCAAAGAATGATAGAAAATATGAATTATTTGAGCATTTACTTTATGATATCTATTTTTTGTAATTTTCTGGCGAAACAGTTTTGTTTTGTTTGTCTTTTTCGTTGTTTTTTTTTCTTCTTGGGGCGGGAGTAATTTACAATGCAAGTCCATGCTGAATCATTCCATTAACTTGTGTGTGGCATTTTTTCCCTAATTTATTCATGCAGACATTTAGTAACAAGAGAAATAACTTCATTTATTCATTCATCACCCTTTTTCATTTTTTTTCTCCTACTGAGTATCCCCGTTATGACATGCTGCATAAACACGTTAATCAATTGTCTGTTTCTATCGAGTAACTAATCATACTCGAATGAACAAATTTTGATTTTTGATATTTATCAAATTTTGTAAAAAGAAAAAAATACAATTCAAAGTCTTTTTACAATATTAACATAAATTGCTATTTAATTTGTGAAAAATAGATTATGAGACTACAGGCTGTTCTGATATTTTAAATCGGAGTTAGAGATAAATGCCTGCAGCTTTGGAAATGATCTATCATTCAGCTAAACTGCAGGAAAAAAAGAACTATAAGTTCAAGGATACATCAACCACCTGTGGTATTGTAATAGGAGGAGAAGGAGAGTAAAAGGGGTATTTACTTTTTCTTTGAGTCAATTGATTCTCAAACTTATAAAATATCGGGATATGGAAATGTTATGCATGCATTAGTTTTAATAATAATCGTAAATAGTCGTTTTTGACGTTTTGGAGGACTTTTATGTGAGCCTGGGGTATTCTATCATCACAGCAGTCGATATGAAATTGAGCAGAATATATATAACGACCTCTTCCCTCAAACGACCACAAATATTTTCTTATTGCATTACAACTCCTCCTTCCTCCCTATTGCCATTGTTTAACATAGCTAGGACCGAACCATAGACCGACTATCTCGTGGAGATGTGTGGACACATCTAAAAATCTAATTGGAGATTCGAGAAGATTTTGTTTTTTACTTAACATCAAAGGTTGATTGATTTGTTTGTGCTAGCATTTTTTTTTCGAACGCTTCATTGATGAGAAAAATAGTATTATCACCTTTAATGGATTGTCTCAACACTCCATCTTCAAAGGAGAGAAAATCGTGCAAAATCTTTAGCTATCAAAGCTATTCTTTAATTCTATCATTTACTTGGTGTCTGACAATCAAATAAAAGAGACCTCGTTTTAGAAGCTTTCAGGAATTAACGTCTTTCTGGGAGGGTTAAGTTTGTAACTAAGTTTAATTCACTGTAATGACGTTGTATACTTGTATAAAGTGTACTAATACGAATTAAGAAGTGTCGTTGGCCGATCGATTAACATAGCACAAAATGAACTCGGCTAGCCAAGTTCAAATTGGGACTGAAACTAAAACTGGCGCCTATATCCTCGGGAAGACCATGAATCCCAGTCCCCGGGCTATTAGCAAAGAAGTTTATTGTGATTGAAGTGACGCTGCTTCAGATGTTTGTCGGAGACCAGTGGACCTGGTACGGCCCGGTGGGGATGGCTGATGCTGTAACCTGCATAGGAGCACTTCTTTTGGCATGTACAAGTTAAGGTTGCCATTCGGTATTTTTCTAGACCATGATTGATCAAATTTGCTACTTGACAGAGCTATTTGGTCCCGAAAGTAAAGATTTGGTACTGAACCAAAATTTACAAAATATAAAAATTCTTCACACATGAAAGATATAACACGGCATAAATACGCATAGATTAAAAAAATACATGTATTTTAATCCATTTTCCTTCGAGCTCAGTCTGATTCTATGTTTTCTGATTATCTTTGTACTTAAGCTACTTAATTTGGTCCCATGGCATTCATATGTATAGTAATCATTCAGGTATTTTAATGTAGCAAAAATTTTAATCAACTAAAAGTATCATCTTGCAAACATAACGTATGAATTGACTTGATATTCATTATCAAACTCGGATCCAAGTTGGAGTAATTTTTCTCCCTTACAAGAACAAGGACTAAGTCACGTTGAACCAAGCTCATATATACAATTGACATTTCTCTACCGTGATTTGAAATCACGACCAACTGATGTAAACTGACAAGTCTTATGCACGAATTTACTTGATATCTAAACAACATAAGAGTTATAGTAATCATTTTGGGGTTCAATTGAGCCCTGCAGCACCAAGGCTTGTCATTATTATATTAGTCTCCAGCATGTACTCGCTGAAATGAGGGGGTTGTTTATGCATAGATTTGTATAGAGGAGCTCAAAGACATTTTATCAAGTGATTTATATTTATGATTCAATTCTCCAAATTTTCATTTTTTCCTCAAGTCTCAACTCAACTCAAGTGGTTTTAATGTTTTAAGAGAATCTAAGACGTGATCTTGATTGCTGTGTCTTGATAAGGCGGTAAATTAACCAATGGACGAAAACAAATTGAATAAATCTGCATATATGCTTATTGTATGTTTTTTTTACCTCAATTGCATAGACCGGAGAGCTATTCTACGTAGCCGATTAAGGTCCCATGATTGTGAAATACCCTTTCACAAATCTTTGTTCGCAATGCCAAGCCATTAATTCATTTATTCGTTGTTATCAGTTTTACCACGCCTTCCAAACAATTTAAAAGTTACGGTAGACTGAAAATTACGTGTGACGATCCAGACGCTAGCTTGAAGAAAAATTAATTAATTTTGAATAAATAACTTATGAATAAATTTATGAGACGATAAAATTAATTGAGCGATGATTTCTTTCTCTCTATTTTTTCATTGGCACGAAACATGTTTTGTTTTGTTTGAATGTTACAGCGCAATCGTTGATACAGCTTCCATTATGGCAACAAGCCTGACTGCTGCGGAGTTAGAATCCACTCCTCCTGCTATTCCAATTGATGACGACTATCGCAAGTTTAGTATTGTATGTATGATAAGTAAAAAGCTATAAAAAAGATATATATATATATATATATATATATATATATATATATATATATATATATGTGTGTGTGTGTGTGTGTGTGTGTGTGTGTGTGTGTGTGTGTGTGTGTGTATTTATTTATGAGAAGGAAATAAGACGGCCTATTTGTGGGAGATTGTCGTAGTTATGCAAGAAGTTCCTGCGTGTTTCAGTCTACGTTGAATAGCCGTCCGGTCTATGCAACTGAGTATTAAGATGAATTGCGACGTAAACTAAACATATATTAATGTCAATGACTTAAAATCACACTCAGGAAATGTTATTTCACATATCTGTTTTGTTTTACGTGATTGGATAGACAGTGAGAAGTTCACTTCCCTGAATTCGTAGAGGATTGTTGGTGGTGTTATTGGAGAAAAGGGACTATATTCAGGCGTCTGACTTCGACTAATATTTGATATATATTTTCAAAATCTTTATTCATTCAAATATTGAAATCGTGAATATTGATTTTCAGATTACTATTCACTTTCAGCTAATTGGAAACGTTTAACCAAATCTGAAAACATAGGTTTCTAGTTTTCAAGTTGGTCTGGTTAACTGGCTAAGCATGTATCATGCGTCTAAGCCACACCAATTGAGCAAGAGCGGTGGAAATTCCAATATTTACTCCTTATTATGCATAGGGAAAACTTTTCTTTTTTCTAACCCATAAATATGTTTTTAAGTATGGGTTCAGTTAACAATATAGGTTTACACCGAATTTGTCCCTTTGTTTAAGTCCGCCTTTTTCTTTTCTAAATCACTTGAAAAAAGTAATTTATTCGTGGAACAACCCTTTTTTTTTCAATTTTTTTTTACTTAATCAACCCCAACAGAGTATACTACGAAAAAATTTGATTACTTGACTTCTTCATCGAGTCATTAACCAGATATGTTTGATTTAATAGTTGCTTGTTAATCGTAACTTTCACTCAGGCTGACTCCACTCCGGCAGAAAGTGAACGGCATTGATAGGATAGTAGGGATTTACATCAGTTGGGACTTGAACTAACGTCCCCTCCAGGGAGGACTGGTTTCCGACCTGTCAATAGAGCTACTGAAGCAGACTGGCGAACGCCAATCAAATCAAACCTTAAAACTCATCCACTTTAGGGAAATTATTTTCATCATTCACTTTTATTGGATGAACAATTTCAACTCATTATTATCAATTTTCATGCTACTGTTTACCCTTATCTCAATTTACATGCTGCTATTTTAATCGTACGTCTCCCTTGGCAGGTTTCCCTTTGACCGTGAGTAAATGTCATTGATCAGAAATCATTATTAACAGGCGTACTTCACATAAATGGATCAAAGTAGCCCGCGTATGTACCAATATTGAGTATAAAAAAAACAATCAAAGATTGAAAAAAAATAGATATTTCATCTAAAATTATCTAAAAAATGATCTTAATTGTCCATCAAGAATACGTTGTGGCTCCAAAATGATCATCTGGGCATTAAAAAGCACTTTTTAGGAAAAAGAAACAAAAAACCAGTTTAGCCTAGTGGTGTACGCATGCAAACTTTCAAGGTATGTGACTGAGGGTGCCCAATGACACACATACTGACATATAGACGCACAGTCAAGCAGATAGAGAAGAGGTCGGGCAAGCCGTTATAGGAATAGAGTGATTTGATTATTATGCTTTCAATACGTTCCTTGTCAGTGTTTCATTGTATTTATATTTCGTTATGATTTAAAATTGCTGCTAATAGAACAACCATAGCCATTAAAGATGGTAATGGGTCTCCCCTTTCATATATGCACGTATGTTTGTGTGCTAATTTATGTACTTTTGTGTGTGTGTTCCAGCGCTCCTGGACATACCATTTTGTCTGGAAACTTAAAAATTGGCATCCGTACTCCTTTAGACAAATAGAAGATAAAAAGCTTCTTCTTTTTTTAAATCTTTCTATGGCCCCATTCTGACGGATTTATCAACAGAATATACATTCTAGAGAGTCTAAGTATTTTTTTCTAACTTAGACTTACCATTTGAAAACGACTGAGATGTCATTTGTAAGATTCATTCTGACCCAAACGAAATAACGAAAGTAGGACCTTCCCATTAAAAGAGAACTTTTTTGTAAACTCGCTGGCGTAAAGCGAGGAAGCAATTGTCATTAATCTATATGATAAAATATTTGATTTTTCCCAGGCCGAAGGAACGATCTTTAGAGCTTTGTCTTACCTTAGGGCATATTTTGCTGTGGATGTAAAAATCAAATCAAGGTAAATGCGAAATGATTACGGACACTGTCAGAACCTGGAGCAGCTAATGGCTGAGGTTCCTAATGTAAATACTTGGAAAGGAGCTTGATGGCGTTACCTTCACTCATTCTGGTGTAAGCTGACTCAATAATTGCCCGCTGCAAGACAATCACTGAACATTATTTTTGTTTCCAGTTTGTTTTTTCCCCCTTTTTTCACGTAAAAGCTAAAAAAAATGTCCTTTGCTCAACGAAAACAAGAGCTTATATCATCATTAGTCTTTAATTGTCTGTTGTTAGACATAAACCTCTTTCAGGATTCACCAAATCTCTCTATTGCGGGCGTCGCTGAGCCAGTACTTTCTAAATTTGTCTTGTTCGTCTCTCTATCTTGTATTCTGTCGGCCTCGGTTTTGCTCGTGATCTCTAGGGATCTATGTTGAGAGTCGTGATGTCCATCGGTTTTCTGCCATTCTTGCAATATGATTGATTCTTGGCTTGTTTTGTTTTTTTTTCTTTTGTGGATTCCATAGAGATTTGTTGTCCTAGGTAGATGTTGATGGCTATTCTCTCCAGTTTTGCATATTCGATTTTGTCTTCTTATTCTCAGCGTAGTTGTTGCACATGACCTTCGTTTTACGGAAGTTCATGTGTAGACCAACTTTCTAACTTTCTTCGCTTAGTTGATCTTGCACTAGTTTGAGGTCGTGCATACTCTTTGCAAAAAGAATGTCGTTTGCTAATCTGAGGTTGCTCAGATATTCGCCATCCATTTTGATTTCCCTGTTCTAGGTTTCGGAAGATCATCTCTAGACAGGCTGTGAATAGTTTGGGTGAGCTGACATCACCTTGTCTCACCCCTTTTTGGAGTTGGAAGAATTCAGAGTTCTTATGTAGCCTTATAAAGGAGTTGCTGTGACTTCATATATGTTGCAGTACTCTGACGTGTATTGAATTGATCGTCTGCATCTTGCGTATCCTGTTCGTTATTTAGATATCAGTTGTTCGTAAAAGCTGAGTGGCATAAAGCAGACTTCCGAAATGTGAAGGGTTCATACTTTTCTATCCAGTCCATCTCCTTATCATCGATATATTTCGTCTGGATTTGTTTTTACTAATGCGCATAGAAGTATCATTCATTTCTCTCTTCGTCCCTGCAATATTCCTTGTCTTTGCGTTTCGATTCCATTCTCCAGACTTCTTATCTACCCAACTCACTTTTTCTAACTTTTACAGGCTGTCAGAGGGACATTTTGAAAATTATAATATAGATTAGTTTACACTTGCCGTTCGAAATGACAGCACATACGAAATATATAAATACACGAGGCATTTTATGAACATAAATAAAAGAAATTTTAGTTGCAAATGGGCATGAATAACGGCAATTTGTTAATCACAAACGACATTTTTTCATAATTTTTTTTTTTTGTTCAATAAATTCAGCATTTCATCATGGCATTAGAGCATAGTTGAAATTCTATTTACTACATCAGATGCATTGATGAAATTTCATTTCCTACATCGGATACATGAATGAAATTTTATATCACTACGTCAGTGGCGATCCTTAGCATGACGGAAGACATCTGTACATTGGTGATAATGATTTTTTTTTTAATTGAGGCAGACGAACTGACAGACGGATGCGTGGCCAATTATAATGTATTGTTGCTGTCATTGTTAGGTCGGTTGATTGTGACAGAAATTGATTCAATAATATGACACTCGTAACCTGAATCAGTCTGAAATCGCGTATTGATATTATCCCCCAGCTAATTAATCATTTAAAATGTTAAAATATTAAAATCCATCAGAAAACTCATTAGATTTTTTTTTTTCGGTTTGAAACAAGAAAAACAATGAAACAAAGTTCGGGAAAGCAACTCGCGTGGTTAAATTCATAATTTCAATTTAGATCGCAAAATTGAAACATTATAAAGCCTGGGGGATTTTATCGCAGACAGTTGCCACCTTCAATTATTGGTAACCGAATTTCAACAACGTGCGCTGAACAGAATTAAAAACATCGAGTTTCATTATCAAAAATTTCAAGTGGTGATGATTATAAGACTGATTATATGAGGGACATTGATGATTATGATGACGAGGAGAATGGAAAGAATTAAAACGGCAAATAATATGACATCAAACATGAAAATCGTTTATATAACAATGATAGTATTTTTTCTATGACTTTGTGATATGTATGTTTCTATAAAACAGCAAAGACGGCACATTTCTAGCAGAATTATTTTGGCCTTACATATCAAGGGAGCTGTATCTTGAGGAATAAAAGAAATCCAGATGTTTACACGGGTTACATTTTGTTTTTAGTGAGGGAATCAATTTTCCATAAAAAAAAATTACCTGGCAGAACTGTAATCTGATTTCATGTAATGTCAATTTGAGATATGAGGTCTGCTTCGTGCTCTCACCAATTAGTGACATTATGGGTCACATCATGATGCAGTATATACACACAAACGCATAACCACACACACAAACACACACACACACAGACACACAGACACACACATACACATATATATATATATATATATATATATATATATATATATATATATATATATATATATATATATAAATATAGATATATAGATAGATAGATAGATAGATATAAGCACCCGACGTTGGACAAACAAACATGTTTATTTGCTGTTGATTTTGATCTAGTGCCTGTGAGCAAGTCAGTATTTTTGTAAATAGTTTATCTATGCTATGTATTAGTGTAATAAGGCTGTCGTTGTAGAGGTGTCAGTAAGTAACCATTTCTAGACAGAAGTTTTGAGGTATTTTTTTTTCTTTGTTCATAAGCAATGTGAGAATGCTGTGCTTGTCCTTTGTGGAATATCTGTCCTGCATGTTTAAGAATGTCCATCGTTATGCCATCCTCGGTTTGAACTTTTCTGTCTCTCATATTTCGCAATGGAAACACTACATTGTCTTTTGATATGTGTGGGATACCAGTATCCATCCGCTTATCTGTCTGTGGTACTTCTATTTTTGAAGTACACAAATATTTATTGTATTTTTTAAATTATTGTTGACAGCACTTTTGAAATTTTTGTCATTCCTTTCCTCCTGTCCGAGCATCCGTCACCAACATGTTTATGTTTCTCCCCTGTTTGGGTGTTTCGGGGCGAATGATTTGATTTATTTTAGTTCCTGTTTTTAGGGGGTAGGGGATATCTATTGGGTTAAAAAATGTCTTCTGAATGGAGGGGTAGATAGCCATGATGTCAAATTGTATAAAGGTATAAGAATTTTCTTGATGATCTTGGTAAAATTGACATTAATCCGAGGGTTCAGTTGCAATTGTTGTTTGATATTATTGTTTATATTTTCTAATATTTTCTCACCAATTTTTTCTATCTGTGATTCAGTTAGGTTTATATGTCCAATCGTGGTTTTATTTATAGAGTCCGGTTTGTGGTCCTTCATGGGTATGCATATATCTTTCTTTTTTTCTTTTCTTTTTTTGTAGTTTTCATACCTTATCACCGATGTTCTGATTTTCATGGGATCCTTATTCATAATTGCTATGTGGTTGTCTTTTAAGGTATTTACTTTTTCATAGTTTTGTGTGATGTAGTTGGTTAGGAGTTTGTTATCAGTGTGAGAGTTCATTTCGCATATATCATTACTCTTATCTCCTTCCACGAATATTTTATTAGACTTGTTCCTTTTTTTTCTTTTTAGTATGAGCTTGTATATTTTTCTGTAAGTGATCTTGGTGACATTCGTGAGGAGATCCTGTTTGGAATTTTCCAATGTTATAACGGACATACATATGCCAAAATATTGACACTCCTATACCTCAATGAGATATTCGAAATCCTTACTTTTGCCAATAGACCAAAGGAAATCGCGTCAAAATGCCAGCACAGCTCGAAATTTCTATTACTAAACAGCTCAATAATCCACATGTGTATATTTAAAATAAGATAGATATTTCATTCTCATAGAAATCTTGAAAAACTATCCAACCAGCATAATGACCTGAGACATGAGGAAGTAAATTCAACCCAACATAATCAAATAACCCACTAAGTTCATATAAAAAATCACAGCATTGGAAATACGTCTAAGTGAGAGTATCATGCTCTAAGAGAGGAAATATACCACAAATGATCTGATAGAAATACCACTTACTCATAATGAAAACACTCACACAATACCCCCTCGTTTGTAATTCGTAACCACCGACAGACATGCATCCCAATCAAATAGAACAAAAATACAACAAGTGATAGCCAGCCACTAATGTAAGAAAAGAAAAACTTTACCACCTAAAATAGTAAATATCTTCCCCCGCCAAAAAAAGTGTCAAAAACAGGAATCTAAAATGAACCGGATCATTTGCCCAAGGGAGCCCAAACAGGGCAAAAACATAAACGTGTTCGTGTAGAGAATCCTTATTTCATGTATATGCATATATGTGTATGCGTGTGTATAAAGTGGTGGGTAAAATATATACCATAAGTCGTATATATTTTTCTGAAAAATCTATACTTAAACAATACAAAGAGATGATATATCGATTAAATTCATAACATCTGTCTAAGCTAATAGCATACCGTCGGTTTGCTCTCTCTCTCTAGGTTGATTTACCTCCCTATCATGACACAACAATGAATATAACGTCATAAAAACTCTTGACTCTTCATGTCTGATAAACACATTGGAAACAGCTTAAGTTGAGTTAGAATGAGGAAACCCAAATGATTAATATCACACCCCCAAAATAAAATAGATTTAGGCTCCTTAATGCCGATCCCAACATGAATAACCTGTCAGTTTGGACACATATATTCTAGTATATGTTTATGCAGTGCACACATCAGAGATATTATGTTGGTGCAGCGTTACCAGATATAGGCTGGTTATAAAATTCCTTTAATGATTATTTCGACACAAAGGAATTAACTTGTCCTGAAGACGGCCTTTAAGCAAATATCTATGAAGCCATTTACACTTGGTGAAGATTTATTGAAGCCTTTATACTTACTAAAGATTGTAAATGATGTAGACATCGAAAAAGCAATGCAAATAAATGGGAGCCTTGATCATAATAAACGGATACAGCAAGCTGACTCCTGAAGAATACAAAAATAGGTTCGATTAGATGAGAGAGGTGACCTACTGGGAACTATCCAAACGATTAGGATTCGGTTATACGAACTAATTGCATATGCATAAACTAAAATATTTCGGAAAACATTAAGAGATGGATATCCTCAGGGACATTGATATTCGAACTGATTTCCCGAATCAGACAAGAGCACACACACAGGCACACACACACACACACACAAACACACACACACACAAACACACACTCACACACAAACACAAAGGGAAATTGTCACCAAACCTGTCAGCATAGGTTTCTTCAGTTTTCAAGCTTGGCTGACTATGCATGCATCACTGCAGCAATGGAGCTAGAAGGGCGAAAAAACAACACATACTCCACATTATATCGTCGAAAAGTGCTTTTTTTTTGCTTCCAATTCATAATAGGATTTTAGTAGGGATCTCAATTGCAATGTTAACTTTCTGCTAATTACGTCCCTTAATTGGTGGTCAGCAGAATTCAACCCTTTTTTTTCAAATTCAGGCTGAAATTAAGGGGAAGACTGCCCAACAAAGGGTGAGAGAAAATGCTTGTCCATTAATCAAATGATTTTTCTAATTTTTTTAATGAATAACCCCAACAAGTCATGCTGTCCAAAGACGTTGGTCAAGCGACCGTTTCGACTGAGTGATTAACAAGACCTGAGTAAAAATGAGAGAAAATTAAAATCAATAAATATCCAAATCTAGCTAATTGGAAGAACCAATCAGTTATTAACAGGTAAAATGGACTGGACAAATCGAGAGTTCAAACTGTACCTGGGAGTGACAGTAATGCCCTTAGGAAAGGCACAAATCTGACTCCTTCCCCTTATGCTATTAGCAAAATAGCATATGGGGGAGTGAGTGACGCCACTTTAAGTGCTTATCGCCTCCAAGTCTATTTTGCATGTTGCAAAAACATTGAAAAAGGCTAATCTCGTTATAAGTGAATCATAGGAAGGGAGGGCTGTAGTCATGATCAGCGTAAGGGCAAATGACTAAAAAGGAATGCTATTTGGATCCATCGTTGTCGGAGCGTTTGGGACGAAGATGTCAGCAATTTGGAAGTATGAAAGATATGAAAACGACATGGATGGAAGCATTACAAAGATCAGATGGAATACTGAGGAGATTGCTGTTGAATATTTGCTGTTACTTTCTCTCGTATGTAAACCACCAAATAGGAGTGCAATTGGCATAGTCCAGATCAATAGGAACAATGGAATCAGGGACCTGAGTTCAAATTCATGAATCGATATCGCCCAACCAGCTATGGATAAAATAAGATTGGGATCTCTAGCTTTGGGGAGACATCCAGTCTAGGGAGAGGACTATTCTAATTTCAAAATCTTGGACTGGAAACTCTTCAAGCGTGTCGAAGCCCAATTTGGCTTCCTCCTGGTATCTTCTTGCAGCCAAAGTGACGCCCAACGCATCACCCTCAACTTTCATCATGACCACACCAGCTAGGCCGAGAGTTGGAATCTGACAACTGAGCATGCAAGGATCTCTATACACTTCAACCAAGTACGTTGCCCGAATGGGGATGTCCCACTGTCTCTGGGGACAGAACGGGAGCCGTTCATTCATTCATTCATTCAAGCCACCAACAAGGTTAAAATTTGCCAGTTCACAAGGCAGTGCAGCGTTGAGTTTGAAGTTGTTTGGCTCAGTGATTCTTGAGAGACCTTATGAAAAAAAAAATATATATTTCATCTTTTTCCAGTTTCTGTGAATCATCTCTCTTTACTTCCACTTAATAACTAAAATCATCTCCAATCTACCTAAACTTACAAATAAAATACATAAATTGGCAACACCAGAGACTGCAATAATAATAATGATAATAATAATGATAATAATGATAATAATGTTCGAAAACATTACATAATGAAGGATATTGATTGTATGCAAAAAAAAAAGAAGTAATAATAAGGCAAAAATTGGAAGTGAAATAGTAAAAAAAAAGTCCATTCAAGAAAAATGTCAGGATGAATGTTTTTTCTTGTTTCTGGCGGCCTTCCAAATTTTCTTATCGGCTTAGACACATTTATTTTCGTAAACATAATTTTTATTCATATATTCCCTTTCCCATTAGTAGTTTCTTTTCCATTGACAACAAAGGGAGATTAAGTGATAAAAACACAAAAAATAACTGTAAATCCCTGCCATTCGCTTCCGATGTTTTGTTTTTCCCCCGTCTTGCCGGGAATAAAAGATTATGTTAGTCATTGTATAATATTTTCCGCCATAATCATAACAAATATATTACGTCAAAGCTAGGACTTATAATATTTATTTTCAAAGCAGTAAAACAGGCACTCCAAAATTGGAAAATTTATCTTGCATAACTACGGCACTCTCTCTCTCTCTCACTCTCTCTCTCTCTCTCTCTCTCTCTCTCTCTCTCTCTCTATATATATATATATATATATATATATATATATATATATATATATATACATATATATATATATACAATAATTGATAATTGTGCCATCCACTGACAGCTGTTTCATTGTATTACAAATCATTCGAGCAGCTATAGACTATCCAATATCCATCCACTATCACGAGGTAAGTTTGAAACCTTCGCTTCAGACCCAGAAGCGGGCATTTTACATCTGGATTGTCAGAAGGAATTTAATTCAATTCAAGCGATACATGTACTTTACGCACGATTCCTCATCCAGCAGAGTTCTCTATTCCACAGTTAGAAGAGCACTGCTATACAGTTTATTATGAAACAATATATATATATATATATATATATATATATATATATATATATATATATATATATATATATATATATATATATATATATATATATATATTATACTGTAAATAGAAGTCCTCTTGTGACCTAATAATTAAATTGTTTTGAAGAATGACAAATACCTTGAGCAAACAATGGCCATGTGTACTGAAAGCAGGGAAAATTACTTACAAAAATATTTCATTTTAATTTTTTGAATATTGGATTAAAACGAATATCTGCGCATCGGTCTTGCTGGATGGAGGACGAGGCGCCACTCGGTTTGGGAACACTCAGTATGAGAAAAAATAAGCAACAATACTGATATATCACCCAAACGCTATGTGTGCACACAATTAAACCAGTTTTTGGCTCAATGTTTTCGTTGTTTAAGCAGTATAATGAACGAACATATTTTTTACTTGATCGTCAAATTTCAAGTTATTCTCCCAGGAAACGCCAGGAATCCCAATTGATATTTCAATAAATTAAAAACAATATTTGTAAAAAGAAATACTTGGGTGGAAATTGAAATGAAACTTTAAAAAAGCAAATATTAAAACAAAAATTATCAAGTAAAAATGTCGAACATCATTGAAATATCATGGTGCACTTGATAAATTTTTATCTTTTAAAAGTCTTTTGAAATATGTTTTGATTCATATTGCTCATAAGTATTTGAACAAGTATAAAATCTGTTTTTATTCTATTTCCTGAGATTTCAGGGGCCTTTATTCCCTTCGAGCAGAAATGGATCAAAAATGACTAATTTGGTATCTCTTCAGTACAGCAATATGAGTTCAGTTTTTTAAACTCTTTGAATAAAGTGGAACAAGATTTCAGAAAAATGGAAACAGAAAGAACTTGAGTATTTTTTTTTCTAATTTTACAATTTAATTTTATTGGGGAATTTTTTTTCCATGAAATTTAGCTTCCAGAACCATAAATGCGTGCCTTGTTATTCTAATTGCAACAAAATGTTTCTTCTTGCAGAATATTCCTATTCTAAACGCTTAAAACCAAGTAATTATAAGTGAAATGGCTGCTGGATCTAATTCTTGTGACGGATAGTGTATGTACACATGGAGAGTTCTAGCCAACTAAAACATACACAGACCATTTTACTACTTCTGAGACTTATATTCTTATATAAAGTTACTAAATCAAAGGAATCTAAATTGATATAAATTAAGAAAAAATCGTCCTTATATATTGCACAAGGTGAACTCAATTCTAAGTTTGATATGTTAAAACAGAATCATTAAACACATGCTAGCAGACAGACGTAGACGTGAAATGCTACAAAACGACAATGAAAGTTTGAGTAGATAGAATTTAGAAAGATATCAAACTGTAAGCGATTTCTTGTGACTGAACCGTAACTGACGCCGCCTTTATCAACTTTATTGGTCACAGAAGTGCCCAACACTTCGGAAACTATTAGAAAGTGAGGCATACCGTTTGAACTTCTTTTGCGTGTTCTCACACTTTTGAGTATATTTTTTGTTATGTTTTGGCCATTTGCTGCTCTATATCTTTAGAATGTAGCACTTTCTGGTTGTCAAACTAGCGTGAACATATTCTTAGCGTTGTTAACACTGCACATGACCTAACCCCAGAAAGTTGAACAGACTTGGAAAAGATGCACTATATCATTATCATTCATTGACTATGAAGTTCCAACCATCGAACACTCTCGTCTTCGGTGGCAATGCCTGATCCAGGGATGGGGAATCCCCTTCCCCCAGCTTACACTCATGCAAGAATATACAGATTGAGAAGTGAGCGGGATATCAATGTTTTGGATTTGAATTTTTTTACTTCTTCTACAAGTCCTTTTTCAATTTTATTCTATTTGCACAGACTGTCAGTTTTACTCATCAGGAACAGTTGCATGACCAGCGTCTTTTCGGCATCGTGTTGGTGATCATCATTTTTAAAAAATCAAAATGAGTAATCATTGATCTGAATCTTCAAATATAATCCTGAATGCTGCTGGATACAAACTGAGGGACCAATTTAGCATCAGCTTATATATTGTAAACTGAACACCTCCAAAACTTTTCTTCGTGTGAATTGAGTGGGGCTTCAAGAACGAAATTTTTCCTAAACATAATAAAGGGTAAATATTTACATCCAAGCCCTCTAGCTCTATTGGAGCAGCCTGTATACACACACACACACACACACACACACACACACACACACACACTCACACACATACATATATATATATATATATATATATATATATATATATATATATATATATAATGCTTCTACATAAAAAAAGGAAACTCCAAACACCTCAACAACGAGGCCTATGAGCCTTCTAAACTACTTCTATAAACTTCTCACAAAAATCATCACCAACTAGATCACTAAAACACTAAATGAAAACCAACCACGGAAACAGGCTAGATTTAAAAGAAGCTACTTGGCCATGGACCATCTCCATTAAATAAATCAGCTGAAAGAGAGAGCAGCAGAATATAAAATGCCATTCGGGGTAGCATTTATAAACTTCAAAAAGACATTCGATTCTATAGAAATTCCAATGGTCATGAAGGCCATCACTCTACAGGATGTACGTGGAAGTACTGCAACATATATAAAATCACAGGCTACATAAAGACGCTGAAAAAGAGTAAAATAAGGTGATACCAGCTCACCCAAACTCTTCACAGCCTGCTTTGAGATTATCTTCCGAAATTTGGATTGGGAGAACAGAAAAATCAAGTTCAACAGCAAATATCTAAGCAACCTCAGGTTTGCAGACGACATCGTCCTTTTCAAAGAGAACCTACATGACTTCCAACTAATGCTAGATGAACTAAACGAGGAACGCAAAAGAGTCAGCCTACACATGAACTTCAGTGAAACAAAAGTCATGTGCCACAATCACATCGAGAATAAAAACATAACTGTCAAAATCGAAGATTCAAAACTGGGGAAAGTAAACCACTACATCTACCTAGGACAATGAATCTCTATGAGACCCACAAAAGAAGAAGTAATCAAGCAGATAATCCCCCTAGGATGGCAAACCGTCGACAGAACAAGCTCTATCTTCAAAAACAAGAGGATTCCAATAATCTTAAAAAGAAGAGTATACGACCAATGCATCTTCCCAATAGTTACTTATGGAGTTGAAATATGGACTCTAACCAAAAGACAGACCTTCAAACTGAGAAACATGCAGTGTGCGCATGGGAGAATCATGTCCAACCTTACATGGAGAGATCACAAGACAGCACAGTATATCAGGGAGAAAACGGGAGTCTGGGACATCATAGAATCTAGTAAAAAACCTCAAATGGCAATGGGCTGGTTATGCTGCGACATTACGACTCACAACATGGATCCCAGGGATCACATACGAAAGCAAGGCCGACAAAATACAAGATAGAGAGATGAACTACACAAAATCAGAATATATATATATATATATATATATATATATATATATATATATATATATATATATATATATATATATATATATATGAAAGAAAGCAGGTCGAGTATGTATTTACATAGGGTAACTTGTTTTAGCGTAATGGTTAACAAAACAGTCTCATATTATCAAGTGTGAATTTGATCCCCACGTGTAGTCGCTTGCCAAATCTGAGCTTCGCTCAGTAAATGACCATGACGTACGCGCATAATGGTAATATTCTTACATCATTTGCTCATGCAAATAGCTGATCGTCCATCTGAACAACTGTTTTGTAAAAAAGAATAACACAATGGAATGAATCACCGTAGTATGCCTATAGTGCTTACACAATCATACAAGGTGGGAAAAATCTAAAGGAGCTAGCTAGTGGAGTACTCATGCACTGCAATGTCCTAGACCAAATGATGTGTCCGGTGGCACTGATACAAGAAAATAGCCTTGAGTCGAAAACCATTCACTTGGCTGTTTCTCCAGTCACGCCCGTGATCGTGGCTACGATGATTCAATTATACTCGAGAATATCCCTCTCATTATCCAAACTAAAATTATGCTTTCAGATTGATGGCATTACCTCCCATAATGAAGAATCGTTTAGAATTTTTTTTTTTCTTCACTCCCAACAAACACAAAGATGAATTGTAAGGAACAGATCCAAATGCGCAAAATTGCTTCTTTATTGAAGAGTTACCACCCTTTATCAATCACTCATCCTGCCAGTAGAGGTCGCTGGAGTCATTCCCTAATGGACCCCTGATGTTTTTCCCATAACAACGTTCTTTCTGTATTTTTGTATTTTTTCTCTTTTCTGCATTATTCTCATGTTACTGACGCTTATTCGTCTTCTTAATGGACGATATTAAATCCCCAATTCAGTAAGAGGGTTGGCTTGAACAGTATTTTTTCTATTCAGAGCCACTTCATTTAATATCGTTTTCTCTGTTTTATGGTTTATGTAAGTTTTTTTTTTTTTATATCTGACTCATTAGTAACATTGTATTACTACTTTCTTTTTTAATACATTTCCCTTATTGATACTGAATTCTGTATTTTTATCTGAGCACACCTCATTTTATTATCATCATGATCAGAAGTAATAGTAGTAGTAATAGTAATAGTTGTAGTATGAGTAGTCAAATATTCTTAAAATATCACTACTACTACTACTACTACTACTACTACTACTTCTACTACTACTAAGAAGAAGAAGAAGAAGAAGAAGAAGAAGAAGAAGAAGAAGCCTTTTACTGAGTCTTTTATTTTGAACGTTCAAAGCAAAATACCTCTTTTATATTGATTATTATCGTATTTTTCGTTTCGTTTTCATTTTCTCTGTTGATTTCATGTTTTTCGTTTGCCTTCTTGATTTTTTCATTCAATCCAATTTATTTTTCTCTTACAAACTGTCAGCCAAAACATTCAAATGTTGGAATAGGTTTCTCCAGTTTTCAAGTAAATCCGGCTGATCCGCTGTAAATGCATGTTTGTATCATGAGTACAGGCCAGGCCAAAAGAGCTAGAGAGTTAAGAATTTCAACTTTTACTCTTTATTATGCGTCAGAGTTTTTGTGACCTCAAAATTCCCCCCGAAGTAGTTTTTTAGAGGTAGTTCAATTTACAATGTAAGTTTCTGCTAAATTGGCCACTAATTTGTCCGCACTTGTTTTTGAAAATTGGAACTTCATAGTGATAAAAAAAAAGACAAGAAAAGTAACTTATTTATTGATCACCCTTATTCTGATTCTTTTGATTGATCACTCCCAACACATGCCGGCTAAGGACGATGGTAACGTTCTCGTTTCTCCTCAGTGATTACCAAAACCTGTTTTATCTCAATTTTTTAATTTTTTTTTTACGTTAATATGTTTTAGTCATTATATTTATTTACTAAAATTCATTTTATATAATCATTATCTTGTCTATTTTCTCTCTCTTGATTTTTTTATTCAATTTTTGTGATCACCATCCAACAAAAAGCAAAAAAAAAACAACTTTTTCACTGATCAGCCATTCTTCAATTTTTTTTACTTGATCACCCCCAAAATGGTATGGTCGATTGATGGTCTTCATTGATTGGCTAACAGGACTTTTTCCCTTTATTCTGTTCAGTTTATCTTCCATTATACTGTTTTTTTTTCTCTCACTTGATTCTGCTCATCTTTTATTCTCGATCCTGACCATTTTTTGCTTTCTTTACAGGTGTTCCTTACCTCTCAAGCATTCTCTTCACGCCTCTTGTTCACTTTTACAAAAAAAGAAAGCGAAAAACGAAAAAAAGAAACGTTCAATGTTTGTTTTGCAGAGAGCCGTTATTGAAGGGACCGTACATCTTCTTCCTCTCCTTCCTACTCCCTCGTCTCGTACATCTCCAACCACAACGCTGCCTAACATACAATCATCATTATTTTCTTACGTCTGGGAACGATAAAAAATGTTTCCCTATACATCAATTGTAGTTGCATCTTCACTTCACGCCATTTTAGCTGATGGAATTATTTTATAATGAATACCTTGTTTCGTATAGAGAGGAAACCTGTACCCTTAATGTCTGAAGTTTTTCGAGAGCTTATGTCTCAACCCTCTGATACAACTGACGTCCCCTACTGAATTATCAAAAAAATAATTACCATCGGAATAAGTGCAAATATACACTATTTTCTTCTCCGACCTTCGAAAGCAAAAAGCTGATAATTCAAGCACTAACAATCCTTTCAAAGAATAGCGACATTAAGATAATGAACAGAAAAAATTGACGTACATCTTCAACCTTCGGGAGAAAATATTTCAGAGGTGGGCGGTTTATGGATTTTTCATCAGGGTTTAATTTCGTATAATTTTGATGAATCAGAAAGGTATATAGATATTCGATAAGTATGCTGATACGATATCAGATAATACTATCAGGTGGACAATACGGAAACTAGTAGTATTTAAATCTAGTATGTTACGATAACATGTTCAAACTTTTGGCTCTGTAAAAGAAGTTTTTTGAAATGGCACAATATTGATGTTTGTTTTCTCAAGAAAACACTTTGGTTGAGTGTTTAAAATCACAAGAGAACCGCAAAACGAAAAACGGATCCATATATTCGAAAAATAGGAAAGGTTCTGAACAAAGGTTTGTATATTTTTGTTTTTGATGTAGATCTCTCATTACTTAGGACTTTTTTTACTTACGATACTGTCTAAGACATGTTTAGAGGGTGTCGTGCTTTGCCCAATAAAGGGAGTCTACAACATTTGAATTGTCTGGGGATCGGTGTCCGAGTAAATAAATTGACGCAACCAACAAGATACAAATTGAACCTATAAACTAAACATAAACGTACATTTTGAATTGAATCCTTCCCCAAGTAAAAGACTAATAAGTTTTGGGTTTTTTTTTTTCTGGAAATTCAAAATACCCCTTTTAAGGTGCTGATGTTCGAAATTTCATTTCTCATCAAGGAACTAAATCGAAACAAATGTAAGTAGTTTCTCCGGGAATTCGAATTTAGTCCGATGAATCTTGAGTCAAAAAATGTTACGAAATCAAAGTTGCTATTCAACTTGGTTTGATTCCTAGTTTCTATGCCATTTTTACTAAATCCATCGGGTTTAGTGTTCACAAAATGAGTGTAAGCATTTTGAGATGGAATAGTTTATATTGGTTTTGACTTTCAAAATGCTTGAAAAGATGAGTCAGTAGGTGATCATATCTGTAATGTCACGACCCCTGGGTCATTCAGTTGCTCCCATCCCGTCTCTGACCTCTGCACTCTAGTTGTTATTTGAAGATTTCGCTTCATGACAGAGGTTTTGGTTATTAAGACAGGATCAATGGACAAACTGGGGACAAGTTTTGTTGTCTTTTCATCCGGAACCTTTGGAAAAAGAGGGCTCATTGAGGGGATAATTAACGTCTTGTTTGAGTGATCAATTTAACCATAAAGCGATTCGACAGGATTAAAAAAACTTTTTTCCCACAACGCAATTTGATTGGCCCAGGAGCTCACAGCGTTATAGAAAGATGATTTTATTTCCTTAGTCACATGAGCGACCTATCAAAGGAGTTGGTTGCACCTAACTCCATACTACTAAGAGGGCACCACTGAACATTTTAGATCTGTTTTACGTGACAAAGACTTCTGTTGATATTTTAAACAGATAGACATGGAACTCATTACTTTTCAACCCTCAAATGCCATCAAGTACTTGAGTGACTTCTGCTAATAGTAACGTTTATAGTTTCCTGTAGTTTTATCCACAAGAAAAGTCTTTCACTGAACACCAAGTGTTCTCATGCGCTGACTATTTGTATTCATATCTTCATTACTTTGGAAAATGTTTTCTTTTATTCTTAGATATTTACTTATCTCTAGTGTCCTCAGAGCTTTGATTAGAGCCGTCGGAGAGGATGTCTGTTAAAAACATGCGTTAGACTAAAAATTAGATTATCGATTAATTTTCCTCATTAACTGTTGAAGTTGCAACAGGTTTTGTCTCATATCAAATGGTTCCTCGTGAAAGTTTAGAAACTAACAAATGGCCAAATAAGACAAGGTATCGTCCATCAATTTGACCTGTCCAAAACGGCTTGAGTTTCTTATTTTGATTTCTAGATTTCTTATTTACATGTGCATGTATTCTTTCAGCTCTACTTCTGGTTGAAAGAGAAACACATTATTAGGTAAGTACGTTTTCAAATTCTAAACTCAGAGGGTCAGAATCAAATGACCTGATTTGATTTATGAAAGTAACCCTCTTAAGACCAATTGTGGTATTACATGTCAAGTGAATACAGGGGATACTGAAAGACTGTATATCCCGATTCTCTAAACTTAGACACAATCAGCTGAGTAATGTCCGTCACCGTATTGGATCCATTTATTCAACCTTTCAACTTTCTCTTTTCCCTTGACATACCACGTCAATATATGGTTAATGTCCGAATGTGCGGGGACCAGCCTGAGAAAGTGCTCAGATTATTGTTCAACGGTTATTGGCAGCTGCTGCTGACAATCCTTCATCATTATTTACAGGTTTAGACCACCTTCAGGGTTGTTTAATGGTAGTGACAGTACCAGTGAAAGTACGATAACGATTTATTCAAATGAGATTCTTATTAATAGTAATTGCCACACGTTCTTGAAATTAATAGAAATCGTAGATTTTGAACAGTTCGCTAATCACTTGCCATGCAACACCAACTCAACATAACAATGGCTCACGCCGATTTGGTCTCTATTTAAGTTCGTGAGAAATAGTAACTACAGTTTTCTTACCATCTGAACAATGATTGAATGTACGATCGGAAATGCACGGTCTTCATATACTAAAAAGCTTTTATCGAAAGTGGCTATGGAACAAAATCTGAGCTCTGTCCCAGATTTATGGGAGGGCTCGAAGACAAATGGAATGAATAACGTCAGATCTGTACAAGAAACTTTTCATGTTCTGTAAGCATCAGCGTGCAGGGGTCATTGCTCATAAAGGTCCATTTAGTCCATACTAATGTTTCAAGTCAGATGTTCAATTTTTAGTCTGTAAATATAAAATTAAACTGTATACCCTTTCTTTCATTTTTCTAGAGTATTATTTTCAAATAAAGATGTATCCATAACCATTTCCAATAAAAACCTTCCTCTTCTATGAAATAAATAACAAGAGCAATGATTTCAATATATTCCAATATCTTGTCGCAATTACTATTAATAAGAATTACATTTGAATAGTTCGTTATTTCATTTTGACCATTACTGTAGATTCCGAGAATTAATCCTATTTAACCAACAATGAACACTTTGCTCAGTAATAGTGTCCACTCTAAATACTTTGAAATCGTATTCAATCATGAGCAGCCTTGTGTCCTGATTTGAATTCATACTTGAAACTAACTCAGATGTTTTTAGGATGGGCATCACTGCTGCTAAAAGCAGGAAACCTTGAAAAATATCGAAATATATCTTTATTTACATTGCTTATTGAAAAAATGCAATTTCATAAGTGAATCTTTTAGTTTTAGCCTTTTTCTCTTGGGTGTAAAAAAGATACTTCTTATCTTACAACTTAATACTATTTTTCTCTTCGTTTCTAGCCTGTGTTCTACGCAATGTTTGGTTCGACGTAAGCATTAAAAGTGGACCTTTTGAATACCTGAAAGCTAAAGGTAGCTACTTTTTCGATGAGTGACTTTACAAATGGCAAACATTGGCTCTTGATTTCATTCCAGGTTAACTGTATTGCTAAATTGTTTATATATATATATATATATATATATATATATATATATATATATATATATATATATATATATATATAGAGAGAGAGAGAGAGAGAGAGAGAGAGAGAGAGAAATATTCGCTTATCACTTGCCATGTGACACAATCTCAACACAAAAATGGCTCACGATGAATTGGACACTATTTAATTTGTGAGAAATGATTACACCAGTTTTCCCACTAACTTAACGATGATTGAATGTAGTAACGGAATTGCACAGTCTAATCTATTGTTTGGATAAAACCTGTGTACATTACATCCTGACATACGTTCTTGTGCATAAACACGAAAAAGTAACAAGATAGAAAGAAGGTTCCTTGTCAGTAGCATTTGACTAGACTTAAATAAACGGAAGATTGCCCCCTGAGTCCACACCAAAACACTATATATATATATACATATATATATACATATATATATATATATATATACATATACATATATATATACATATACATATACATATATATATACATATATATATATATATATATATATATATATATATATATATATATATATATATATACTCTGAAAACTCATACAGTGGCTCCAAAAAGTATAATTATACAACGTAAGGATCAGATAATAACAAAATTAGGAAATTAAAAGAAAATTATTTGATGTATTCTTCAAGTTTATTTGATTGTAATCCTTATGAAATGTTATAACTGATTAACATATTGTCGTATACAACAGGCATTTTAAAATTTAGTAAAAAAAATATTTCTATATTCATATAAAGAACGATATCTTTAGACCGAGAAAAAGAAGACCATTTGAACAACGGTTCTATGTTCATCATTCTGTTAATATTTGATGAATACGTTGTACATACACACTTTTTGGGTCATTGTATTGTTCTCAGATCTTATGAAGTTACCTGGAAATGGAATCTAATGTTAACCAATTTTACAGCTGGTCATTAAGAAAATCTAGCAACTTTTAACCGTTGGCCGATCAAAGGACTGTTCTCCGATAGTGACGTCAAATAGTGACGTCAAATCAAAGATTAACAATGTTGTTTTATATTTTGATTTTAAATCATTTTGTCTTCTATTTTCCTTCTGCCTTTTTTTCAGCCTACATCTCTTGATTTGTTCTCTTTTTTTGATTCATTTTTATTCTTCTATTCATTTGTTCATCCTTTTTGTCTTCTTTTTGGAAACTTTTGGGCTTTCAATATTCTCCAGTTTTCCAATATCTCTTAGTTCCTTTTCTTTAAGCTTTCTCTCTCTTTCACCAAATTTCAGTTTGTTTCTTCATCTATTCGGGTTTTACTTCATTCTCAATTCTCTTTTTTTCCTCTCTTCATTCCCAGCTTTTGAACCTTTTTTTCTTTTTGCTATCATGTAACTCTGCTCTTGTTACTCCCCCTCTCTTTCTCTCCCTCTCTACATCCCACGCTTTCCCCATTTTTTCTCATAGCGTTTATATTCCAATTCCCTTTTGGTTCCTTTACGTAACAATCATTCTGCCCATTTTTATTATCTTCTTCGTTTCTAGCTTTTCATTCTTCACCCTTTCTGTCAAGTAAGTCCGCTGCTGCTACTCTCTTTATCTCGCTATTTTCCCCTTTGTTAATTGATTTTATATCCCATTCCGTTTCTTTTTATTCCTTGCCATTTTTACTCTCTAGACATCACTTTAAATCCAAGTTACCAATCCTGTTAGCCGATAAACATGGCGACGTTGGTGATCACCCTTTGATCTCTAAGAGATCGATACTCAAAACTCTTCTAACAAGCCTGAAAGTCCGACCATAGATGCACCAGTTCTTTTAGAGCGTAAAGATCTATGGAGATTCGGCAAGTGCAGTGTTCCTTACTTTATCTGCAAGTTTACATCTAAAATTGAATAAAAAAATCTTAAAACATCCCAAAACATTTTGATTTTGCAGATATATTTCTAAATTCTACAAATCATGAAATATAAAAATAATGAATTAAATCAGACATAAAATTCAATATTCATTCAATTGAAATACCACTCAATCTATTAAAATATTTCGTATCTGGTTATTTGAATTAAATGAAAATATTACAAACTTTATCTTTTTTTCAATCAGTCATGCAAGTAACTATTTCTGTCATGTAGACGCTACTCAAAACATCAAGATTTAGATGAAAAACATCTGATTGGGCAACATTGAACAAGGGATGCAACTTTTCAACCTCTAAATTGGCAACACTGAGCAAGGGAGGCAACGATCATTTTGGTATGACAGTTAGTGATGGCTATCGGCGAATAGTATCCCCGATATTGTTGAGTGCCCTCACACTGCTATCCACGTCTCGCTTACAAACTCACAAACATCCAGAAGACTTTACCATTCTAGTTGGCAGCAACATGAACGATTTGTCCTCGAAACAAACGCAGCTCTTTGATTTTAATGATTGAACAAGAAGTTTCATGGGAGTTGAGAAAAAAAAATGTTCAAAAAGTTTGAAACAGGCCTGGATAGTCACTGAATAGAAATTGTCCTGTGACAACGATCAAATAATGATTGGACTAATGGGTGATCAATTAATTAGTTACTTTACTTGCTTTTTGGTTGGGCAATGATCACATAACAAATCTTAATAATCAAGAAAAAATGGAAGGCACAAACTAGGGGATTAATTTAGCAAAGACCAAACTTGCGAATTGAACACCCTGCTAAAAATCTACACAAGGGGAATTAGAAAAAAAAAACAAGAAACGATAGACATAAGGTATCATATGGATGTCACGGCCTGTACTTGTGATACATAAATAGCAAGCTGGTCAGCCAGCTGTTTAAAAACTGAGAAAAACTTTGACTATGTTGGTGACGGTTTTGGTTGATGGTTTCGAATATTTGAAAAAAGAAAGATAAACTAACTTCCTTATTTCTTCGTATTTTATCTTGCCCAAATTTTCATTCTTTTCCTGTCTTAAAATCTTTATTTTGGAACCGGCTACCTCCAGAGTTCTATAATTCAAGTATTTTTCTTTTTCTTACGCACAGATTGAAGCCTAACTTCCTATTATCGTCTATAATATTAACCTGCTTTTTTCCACCTGCGTCCGGATTTATGCTTCCAGTAATGACAGAGATAAATGTTAGGTAGTCCAATAAGAGGGGCAAAAAAGAAGAGAGAAAGAGAGAAGGGAGAATTAATTCAACGAGGGGGTCGGGAGATCCATGGCAGAAAAAAAGTAGGTTGTTAAATAGGGCGGTGGAAAAGGAGAGAGCGGAAAAGAAGGTTCGGTAGTTCAACGAGTGAGGAGAGAAAGGATGGGAAAAGTTTGGTAGTTTACAGAGGGGTTGAAAATAAGTTTGCATGTGAATCTAATCAATGTTTGCATTACAGATAAAAACATGGACGGCAACAAAGATTGATATGAAAATGAGAAGATGAAAGACCCAGGATACAAGAAAAGCAGAAACATAATGGATATCACACACATGAGATAATGGAATCCACTTGCTAAGCTCGTTAGAAACTGTTAGCTAATAAATCTCAATGAAACTATCAACATAGGTTTCTTCAGTTTTGAAGCTGATCTATCTCGCTGATTGATTGGCCATCATGAATATAAGCAGCACCAATAAAGCCATAGAGTTTACAATTCAAACATTTACACATGAAAGGCAACGTGCACATGGAAGAATTATGCTGGGCCTCACCTGGAGACACCACAAGACAGCACAGTACATCCGAGAAAAGACAAGAGTCAGGGACGTCATAGAATCCATTAAAAATCTCAAATGGCAGTGGGCTGGCCATGTTGCAAGAATGGCAGACGACCGACATCACGACTCACGACATGTATCCCCCGAGATCACATGTGGTACCGAGGCCGGCAGAGTGTTAGACCGAGAGACGAGCTAGACAAATTTAGAAAGTACTGGCTCCGAGACGCCCATGATAGAGAAGTGTGGCAAATCCTGGGGAAAGTCTATGTCCAACGACGGACGTTAAAAGAATGATGGTGATGATGATGATGATGATGATGATGGTGATGATGATGGTGGTGATGATGATGATGATGATGATGATGATGATGATGATGTCCTGAAAAAGAAAAGTTATTCTTTTGTTCATTAAATCTTCCCCTTCCCCCCAAAATAAGCCTCAAGAAGGTCAATTTGAAATGTTAGTCAATGCTAAATAGGTCCCTAGATTCAGACTCTACCATAATCACTGTCCAACAAAAAGCCTGATATTTATTCATTTATCACCCCTTTTTCAAATATGTGGATCGATCACCCTCAAGACGGCACGCGGGCCAAAAGACGTTGGTTGCGTGACAATTTCTATTCAGTGACTAACAAGTTTGTTTCTATAATATTTGTTCAGCAAGTATCAAAGATTAAGTCATAGAAAGAAAAATACTATCCTCAACAGAAACTTGCTTTGAATGACATCTTTTTAATTTCCATTACAAACATCATTTCAGAGAGTTGATTAAATACGACTCAACCCAAAAAGATTATACGGTAAAACAAACTTTCAGTCTAGTTTTCATCATTTTGAGGATAAATTCAATTATTCGTTTAGCAAATCTTCTTCCTCTTCTTTTTCTTCTTCTTTTTCTTCTTCTTCTTCTTCTTCTTCCTCTTCTTCTTCTTCTTCCTCTTCTTCTCCTTCTTCTTCTTCTTCTCCTTCTTCTACTTCTTGTTGTTGTTCTTCTTCTTCTTCTACTTCTTCTTCTTCTTCTTCTTCTTCTTCTTCTTCTTCTTCTTCTTCTTCTTCTTCTTCTTCTTCTTCTTCTTCTTCTTCTTCTTCTTCTTCTTCTTCTTCTAACAACCACAACAGCAATAATAATAATAATAATAATAATAATGATAATAATAATAATAATAATAATAATAATGATTCTTCTCCGAGATGAAACTACAAGAGATCTGCCATAAAATAGAAAAAGAAGATGGTGGTTTATCCGGAGAGGACCCTCTCAACACAAACAGCATACTAAACGACAAAATTGAAACGAACCTAAAAAAAAAAGAAGACCCCTGAACAGAGGTGTACACCAAATAGAGACGCTGACACCCGAATGAAAGAAGAGAAAACTCAGATACTAACCTTAAAAGTAATTATGCAAGAAAGAAAAACAGTACTGCCAACACTCAGGAACAAAGACAGGAAGCAACTAAAAAATCAACCGAATATGTCAACTGCCTCCAACAACATATTGGAACGAACGGACTAACTGAGCTGAGCAACCAATTCAACGCTGGAGTGAAAATGGTAACGGAGCTTTTTACAATATAAGGAAGTACCCCGAATGATAGAAGGGAAATCCCAACTCTGAAGTGGGATTAGAAAGACAGATACCCTAACTTCAGAGAGATGAAGGACGACCAAGAAATGCATAATCCCCGAACAAACCAAGGGTAAGACTATGGGATAAATACAAGATAAAAAAAGGTATCCCCGTGGCAATAGAAAAAATACACGAGAGAAGATGAGCCAAAGAGGCAAGAGCGAAGAGATATAGACAAAGGACTATCTAATGCACATAGAACCGCACATTCCAAAGCAACAAGAGAAAGTTTTACCAGGATCTGGAGGGAGAAAAAAAGAGAAAACATAAAACCAGACGCTCCAGAAACAAAGAACTTCTTGAGTAGCATATGGGGACATCCAAAAAGACACAACGAAGCCCCGGAATGGTTACAGAAAACGAAAAGGACATAGAAAAGGGAAGAATGAATAGTATTGAATGAAACCACATTGTAATGCGCTCTCAAAAAATAGTCAACTGAAAAACAACGGGACCTGATAGGATCCACATGTATTGGTTTACGAAATTCACCACACAACACGATAAGCTCACCCACTAACACCAAAATTTCCTAAATGGAGGCGGTGTCCCAGGATGGATAACCAGAGGCAGAACTACCCTCATCCAAAAAGACACTGAAAAGGGGGGCCAAGCAGGCAATTCATAACCGGACAGATAGCGGAGAATATATATATATATATATATATATATATATATATATATATATATATATATATATATATATAGAAAGAAGAGTATCATTACCAGAAGAACAGAGAGGATGCAGGAGGGGAACCAAGGAAGCGAATGACTCGCCCTACATCGACCAGATGATCTTAAAGGAAGCAAGAAAAAGGAAGATTGTCTCAATGGATAGACTATAAAAAAATTGCTCTGATGCCTCAGAATTTTCAAGATCAGTGAACCAGTGGTGAGATTCATAGCCGACTCAATGAAAAACTTGGAAGTAGACTTGAAAACCACAGGAGAAAAATTAGTGGAGGTAGGAATATAAAGGGGAATTCTCCGTGGAGATTCTCTGTCCCCATTACTATTTGTTCTATGATACCACACAACAGAATCCTGAAAAATGACAAAAGATACCAATTCTCCAAAGCAAATGAAAAAGTCAACAACTTCATTTACATGAGCCACATAAAACTACACCCAGAGAACAGGGGAGAGCTCGAAACGTTGTTCAACAAAGTGAGGGAATACATGGATGACATTGTGATGGAGTTTGGAATCGAAAAATGTGCACTGATGGACATGTGAAGAGAAAGGCTTGCAGCAGCAGAAGGAATCGAACTCTGTGACAGCAAGAATATTAAAGCATTGACCTCATAAGACCGACACAAATACCTGGGACTCTTCGAATGTGACGCGATGAAACGCGAAGGAACAAAGGAAAAAAGTGAAAAGATAATACCTCAGGAAAGGATAAGGGAAATATTAGTGACCAAACTAAACAGCAGGAATCTGGTAAAAAATTAAAACATGGGCTGTGTCAGTAGTAAGATGCACTGAACCATTCTTTGAATGAATAAAGGGAGAACTCAAATCAAAGTACCTCCGAACAAGAAAACTTATGACATCCCAAAGATGACACAGATAGACTGTGAGTGAAGAGAAACGTAGGCGACAGAGGACTTATCAGCATAGAAAACTGAGTCCAGAGGGCCAGAACAAGTCTAGAAAAATATGTACAAACAAATAGTGAAGATTTCATGAAGAGCATCTGAAGCAGCGTAATTAACGACAAAAAAGTAAAAAAAAACAATGGAGTAGCACAGAAAACAAGGAAAGAAAAATGAAAACAGAAAAAGGTATACGCAGAATTTAAAAGATTGATACAGGATGTTACAGACCACAGAGTAAGTAAGATCGAGTGAAAAGCAGGGCTAAAACAGGACCTGACAAGAGGGCTGAAAAAGGCGTGAAACATAAAAGTCAGGAGGTCATTATCCCTACCGCAAGTCTTGCATTCACTGAAGTCCTTGCTCTGATGTGTCAGTTCATTTTTCACATCGCTGCAATGCTTGTTGAAACACCTTCCTCAAGTTGTGGATGTAAATCCCACGTATAACAGTTCATAAATAAATGGTGCTAACAATCATAATAATAGAGACAACGTAGTTCACTGCACTAAAGTCAAATACCCTTCCTTCATACTGACGTCAAAAGCAAGGATTGCTCGCAGGTGAATTCGATCTCACAATCTGCTGATAACTAGCTGTAATTTATTTGTAATTATAAATTATATGGCCGGACGAATATCTCAAAATTATTGACATCTCTCTCTCTCTCTCTCTCTCTCTCTCTCTCTCTCTAGTATAGCTGTACATCACAAATTAAGAAACTTTCAGAATCATTTAAATACATACTATTGGCTCTCTTTAGTACTGGAGATATATTTTGTGCTTTCTGAGTTCTATTGTCGCATACATATGGACTGAAAGACGGACATTTGTTGAAATATAGCATGATCAGAGAATGCTGATAATAATACTTGACTTTGAAGAATAAAAAGGAACTCGTCATCACTGTCAACAATTGAACAACTGTAACGTCAAAATTTGAAGTCAATCCTTGGGAACTTAACAAAAATAAAGAGAAGACTGTCTAGATACCTCTGAATTCTGGAGAATTTAGTTGTTAATCCCAATGGAAAATATCTAAAATGGAGTAAAAATAGTATCTTGAGATATCAAAATAGCCCCCACCCCTAAAGTACCAAAATACAAAACATTTTTGAAGGGGTCTAGTCGAGTATTGATGCCAACTTCTGAGTCAGTGAATAAAACAGTATAGTCAAAGAAAACTGCAGCACACATACACACACACACACACATATATATATATATATATATATATATATATATATATATATATATATATATATATATATATATGCACAAGGCATATATCACTACTTATGTATAATACTGAAACTAATGAAAATGATGATAATGTATAGTTATTTAAATAAGAATATCAAATCAATTATGATCAGATTGACATCGAATCCATTCAAATCTCCCGTCCTTCTCCCACTATCCCCAAAGCCCTCGGTTGCAATTCTGCCTACAATCTGCAATTCATCAGCTGTAATGTTTTTGCACAATTCTAAGTGTGCAAACTATCATGGTTCCAGTGTTTTCTTAACTCTCTGGCAAGATGCTGGTATTTTTTCTAATGTTCTAATTTTTTTAATAAGATGTGGCAGATTTAAAAATGCAAATAAACAGTGTGTTTTTTTAGTATAATCGAAATTATAAAAGAATAAATAAATGCGTTAAATATTTACCAGGAATATTGTTTTCCAGGAAATTCTTGGTTTTTTTTGTTTTGTTTTTGTTTTTTGCCAATTTTACAAATTAAATCAACCAGTCGACTTGCTCCGAAGACGTTCTCTTTGCTCCATATTTTTCTTTAAAAATTTTGAAGTCGAGATTACTTCTACTGAGTATCGTTACTGAGGCAGCGCCAACCCTCCTGCTCTCTTTGTCTTCTATATCCCAGTCACCTGTACCATCAACCCAACGATTAAACTTAATTTACAATCATTACCATTTTTAGGTCTAGGAACATTCAATTTTTAAAAAAATGTAATTTAATGGTATTTTCTTCTTCGCTTTATGCAATTTCGGTTTTTATGGCAATGTTCTACTTTCAGATAGCGGGTAAACCTGTCTTTCAAAAGGTAACATTATTTTCCTTCCTTCCATTATCGAGTAAGCTTTTCTAAGTTCTATTCTTACATTGCCAAGATGCACCCCGCCGGTTCAGTTCTTGTGTTCTATACATAAAGAAGTTCTTTACACAAGTACCGATCGATAATTTCGCTTCTGCACTGATTGAAGTGTATCCCAAAAGACATGCTGATTTGGGAATCGATCTCTTTTTAGGAGTCTAGCGGAAAAGTCGTAGAAGAAAATGGTAGACTATTCAAGCTGAATGCGTAATCATTGTCTGGTCGCAGATTGAAGTCTGGTGCCTGAAGCTAAAGGCAGTCGCAGTGTAATCAATAACCCTTCGTTTTTACATAGTTTAGATCTTGCTTAGGATTTCAAGACAAGATAACTTCCAGCTCGATGTTCAAACCGTTTGGCGTTGTTTTTACTTGGACATTACAGACAGAGTTAGAATCAAAGGTAAAATCCGGACCCAATACTGTTTTAAGTAATAAGTACAAATTCTCAGATTACGACGTTGAGAAAACCGGGTTGAAATGCAGAATTCAGGCTCCTTTAACCACATAAAAGACTCATCAGCAGTCAATGATTGAACAACCGTAGCGTCAAAATTTGAAGTCATATAAAAGAAAAAAAATCCATCGAGAAATGAATATGGTCAGAATATATTTTGTTTAGGATAAAACAAGTGTTATTTGTAGGGAAAATAAAGTCAAAAAACAATCAACGTTCTGAAGATTCGGTATTTGATTCATAAATAATGCAGCTACAAAGACTAAAATGTTTGGGTTTTTTTCCTAAAAATCATAATGGTTTAGTAGAGTACTGATGTCGATTTCAAGTTTGTGCATAAAACCTTTCGAAAACTCCAATGGCAATGGGCTTGACATGTTGCAGAAATGGCAGACAATCGCTGGACATCACGACTCACAACGTGGATCTCCAGAAATCATATGCAAAACTGTGGCTAACAGATAGTAAAATGGTGTGACGAAATAGACAAATTCAGAAAGTACTGACTCCGATAGAAAGGTCTGGCGAGAGATCCGGCGTATTTTAGGGGAGGTCTATGTCCAACAACAGACGCCAACAGGCAGCTCCAGCTGCTGCTGCTGCTGCTGATGATGATGATGATGTTGATGATGATGAGGAGGATGATGATGATGATGATGATGATGATGATGATGATGATACGAAACAGTATTCGTATTGGTTATCATCTATTATGATGCGAAAAGTGTATTCTAATTCTGATTGAATCATCAACCAACTTTGTCTGTTAGGAAGATTTACCACGAAATGCAATAATTCAACAACCCTAGCATCAAAATTCGAAGATATGTGGGAAAAAATCCACCAAGAATAATAACGGTCAGAATAAATTGTATTCATGAGATCACTTGAGCTGGACTCGTTTCAGCGTAAAAAATCGTGAGAAATTTTTTAGAGCAAAATTGTTTCCTCTCAGTCGAAGAGTCCATTTATAAAAAGAGGGAAACAGAAAGATCACAATTTTTTTTGTAAATAGATTGCATCATCAGATTCTAATCAATTTGCAACGAATGTCTTCAGATCATTGATAGCAGTAAATTGAATGACGAGAGTGTGTGATTGATCTCATCAAATGTATTGGTCTGAGAAGTGCCTCATACCTTGGACACTATTTATGGGAGAAGCATGTTGTTTTCACTATTTGATAACATGTATTTTGAGGATTTATTTAGGAAGAGAAAAAAAGACACAATTTTGTAAGGCTTTTTAAGCCATAGTAATTCAGAAACTAATGAAGATAGAATCACATATGCCCAAAACTAAGTATCAAAAGAGCTAATTTTTTTTATCAAAATGTAAATGACAGTGGTCAAGTGGTGTAAACAAGAATTAAAGCAAGTGATTCAGCCTGTCCTTCAGCCCAACAAGTCCCTATCTCCCCTACAGCAGATCAAAACATGATGGCCAGAATACAAAGTCGTTTGTGCAGTGCACATATGTGCTGATGGGGTATTAAATAGCTTTACACCGCCTTATAAAGTATGATGTATTGTGACCCTTTTTTATGCAACATTTTTCCCGGGAAGCCATTGCAACAATTCTTTGGAATTCTTAGGAATTAATAATTGGACCAAGACCGGAAATTTCGACAAAACAGATAGAAAAGCCAGAAACACATTTTGATGACTGATTATGATTCAATGAGTTTATACGAATAAACTTTCAAACGAAAAAAGTAGTAATTCTTGTATCAAACTAGCACATATGTATATACACACATATGTGTATGTTTTATTAATATTACTCGCATATACTATCAAAAATGAAGAGGTAATACATGTATGGATTGCCATGAAGGAGCCTGAACCTATTTTCATAGACAATTCATTTTTTTCCATTCAACCATCCTAATTTTTAAAGTCATAACTCAACTCTAACTGCTTCATGTGTGATCAAACATAAAGTCTTCAGAGTTTTTATGACGTAACATCATTGTTATGTCATGACAGATAATCTGAAATTTTTTACAACCCTTAAATTGTTTAATTACCTACGTTATGCTATTTCACATTGACCAATCTATTATAATTATTTTTAGAAGTTGGTTGAACAGCGGAAACGATAGGAAAATAAAGAAATGTCAGATACTAATACTTATTACTTTTCTTACTATCGTCATAGAAACAATATGTGCCTAGTTCTGTGACTAACAGAACACATAAATAAAACCAGTTTGACAGCAGAGAAGGTAAGGAATGTGTTGAGGGTGTTAATAGGACATCTGTCTACCATCAAAGTCCTGGTGGCTCAATTAGTTAGCACAGACCTAGGCTACATCGGTACATCCTCAAAAAGAAAGGGTGTGAGATAGAATCCTATCCGGAGCTCATTTCTTTATTTCCCGATCATTAACGTTATTTCGATCACTATGGTAAATAATTTGTCCAAACAAAATTGAGTTTTTAAACTGTCTTTCCTTATATTCACTAATTTGCATACATAGCTTTTATATGGATAAATCATTATTATTTTCTTCATATTTCCAATATCAGGTAACGTTTTAAAAATGGTATTTAATTACTACTACCCCTAACAAATCATTCACAGACGTCTACAGGTCAAATTACCATTTTTTTTTAAATCAATCAATCTTCAAAATAGGTGTAGCTTCAGAACAGTTAGATCCAGCTCCCAAATAGGTAAGTTGAACATGGCTCTATTATAACACAGCGTTGGTTTACTTGGACCTCAACACCCGCGTTATAGCGGGAATGTCTGTTTACCTCTCGGTGACTCATTTGTTTCTCGAAGAAATATGTTTTCTGACAAATGGTCGAGAAGCGGGCAAAGCTTTTGTTGTTTTACTTTCTAAAAATGCTAGTCTTCAATTACCGGAGATCAAGAAGATATTTTTGTTTTTGGCAATAGACGAAAGAAAGCAGAGCGGATCTCAAGTTCTATTTTCTTAAGCTGTAATAAAATATGTCTCTTACAGGCTGCTCGGAATTGGCTAAAGAAAGCGGCAGGGAGAAGAACAGATGTGGAAGATGTAAAACGTAGAAGAAAGATACTTCCTTCAATGTACCCGTTTGAAACGTTCTCAACTGGATAATGGCAGATCGTTAGGTGGGTTGATGGATGGGTTCATGGATAGATAGATAGATAGATAGATAGATAGATAGATAGATAGATAGATAGATACATAGATAGATAGATAGATATGAACAGACTGAGAAAATGCATATGGACAGACAAGGGGAGATAGATATGAAAAGACTCGGATAGATCGATCGATCGATCGATCGATAGATAGATAGATAGATAGATAGATATCAACAGTGGAATAGATAGATAGATAGATAGATAGGTGAAGAACTGAAATCGATAGATTCGAAGAGACTAAGATGGATATGAACAGGTAGATAGATAAATAGATAAATATTGACATAGATAAAAGATAGGTAGACAGGAATACATAGACAGATATCATCATCATCATTAGTATTCTAAGTATTGATAGATATGAACAGATAGAACATAGGTGGACAGGGACAGATAGATAGATGGATATGAATGTAAATAGATAGATAGATAGATAGATAGATAGATAGATAGATAGATAGATAAAAGACAGACTGAAATCGATAGATTCGAAGAGACGAAGAAGAATATGAGAAAATATATAAATATGGGCAAAGTTAAAAGATAGGTAAATAGGAAGATATGGATAGATATCAGCAGCAGCATCATTTGTCTTTTATATAGAGATAGATATGAACAGATCGACGGATCATAGGTAGACATGAAGAGATAAATAGGTGGATATGAACATAAATTGATGGATAGATGGATGGGTAGATATAGATGAATAGATAGATAGATAAACATATATGAACAGACGGATAGATAGATACATACATACATACATACGTACATAGATACATAGATACATAGATGGATAGATATACAGACAGTTGAACATAAATCGATCGAAGATTGGTAGATATGAAGACATAGATGGATATCCAAATGGATAGGGAGAGAAACATAGTTATGAACATAGAAAGATGATAGATATAAACAGACATAGATGGATAGATCACTAGATGAGTAGGCTCTGAAACAAAATATAAAGAGAAGATACTGCGCAACAATTTGAACCATTTTTGAAAATCAATGGCATCATAACAGGAGACCAAATGTAGACAAGGAAAATATCTTAAATAAGTGAATTTGGTCGTCGCATCGACCATAGGAATTAAAATTTGATGAATATTAAAGTATTTGCTTTGAACGACGAAATCCATTCTATACGTTAGTAATTATTGTGCCCGTAAACTTTAAAGTCGTACAAAGAAGCTAAAGAAGTCTCGATCAGAGTTTCTCAGCGCTACTGAACCTTTTACATATAGTGCTCTGAAACTTCTTAATTCTTTTCTTTTTCCACTCGACAGACATCTGGCAACATCATTTTCCACATCGTGCCTGATAAATTTGATTCCCCAGTTCTGTGTTTTTTGAATTAGCGAGCCTCACGGAGTATTGACAAAAGGGCGACATGTTTTGCTACTTATAATTCATCCTGAGCAATGCCATGTCACATCAAAGCCAAGAGGATGACATAACGAAATAGTTGGGGATGGGAATCACCGTCATAGAAAATCTGAGGTCTAAGGAAGGATTGGGATGATCTGTAATTTGATGAGTCGCTAGTAATAACCAGCAAGAAAGATGGTATGAATATATCTATAATCTATAAAACTTTGAACTTTAGATATACAGAAGAAAATATTATATTCACTTATTCCCCAATATCTTTTAGTAGGCATTATGTAATTTCCCTACAGTGTTTTTTTTGTGTGTGTATGTGTTTTTCACAGACTTTTGTTATCATGGTATTACTTCAGACATTTGTTATTACGTGTGAAAAACGAATTCATTTAATTTTCTATTATACTTTTTCAAAAAATATTCCCTGACCGGTCTTGTGTGTAAATGTGAACGATTGAGGGTTGATAGTATTGACTGCAATCTATTGTTTTTATTTCCCCATACTTTCTTCATTTGACCTCCTGTATTACCATTGATCTCCTCTGATTCATTAGTCAGTGCAGTTTCACTCAGTAAACTTTCTGTTGGTGTAGCACATTGTATTTATTATTGTTGTCATTGGAGCAAAAATAGCTAGTTGTGGAGATCGAGTAAATATCATATGGTTTTAGATTCTAGATCTTCGTCGGGACGGGAATCAAATAGTTAGGTGATCAACAGGTTCCCCATTCTCGAATGTTCTGGAACAGTGTCGAACACTCTTGGTATATAGTAGCTGCATTTAGATAACTGCAGTTTTTCCGTGGCTTCATTGAAAAAAATGCTATTGTTTTGTATTTTCTGAATTAAAACACTGAGAAAATGTAGTTATATACTAACAGTCTATTTATTCGCTGTCCTACTACAGTAAAATGTGACACAAGGTCGAGCTTAACGGAGGGAAAATAGGAGCCGTCCATCCAAAAATGACTCCAGCCGACGCGACTTTGGTTTGCTTAGCAACCAAAGCAACCTCTGACACGAAAGCGTCAGGACAAGTCCCGACCTGCTCCGCTAAGTGCAATGGAGCGATGATCTTGATACCAACCACAACCCAATTCTCCGGCCCATTCGACAGGCAAGTGTCAGTACCGGCGCCTTAGATTCCGCCGGGGAACAGATAATACACTTTGATCCAGCCGAAAAGTTAATTACTAAGAGTACGATGACCAAAAAGGTTCGTGAACGACTGTGGTAGCATGGTATTGACGCTCATATCTTGATGGTTACGTCCTTTATGAAACTTCCTGAAGAAATCCATCAAAATAAACTGAAAGCACAGAAGGAGTATTGTAATAATAGCTTCTGAAAACTTCTCCCTCGAACGCAAATTTGATTTTGGATCCATGTCTCCAATAAGCAATCAGAGCAGAAACCGTATGATTAATTGGAGTGAGAATACTCGGTACACACCAAACATTCATACCCTTGGGGGAGATGCTTAAGCAACATGATCTTATAAATATTGCCATCAAAATAAGCTGGGATTATAATGCACGTGCGTCACTATTGTCCGCTGTGAAACCCCTTTTTGGCATCTTTCACTGTGGATGTAGAAATTACGCCGCTGGTAGGCATTGCTTGTCTTCTGGCTTGAAAATTGATCCAACATCCAGGTGCATGTCAATTTGTCGCTGTGTATACACTGGGTTCAAAAAGTATTAAACAAATTTCAAGTTCAATCACGTTGGAAAAATGTTACTCGTTAGAATCACGGAAGCATAAGTTTGATCCGGCGACCTTATTACGTACACTGAATCCAATTTCGAGGGTCCAGTTGCCCCGGGGCGAATCATCACTTTAAACTGAAATAGAAGGTCGTTGGTCGCCCCAACGCCTTCATTATACTGATCACGAGAACTGGGATATTTTGACACGTCGTTAGGTACGCGGGTTCGGTCCTACTTTAAACTCATCCTTATGTCAGAATCTACCTTCGGAGGGAGTTAGATAAATACATCTCTTTAGCATTAACAGAGTTTGTACAAAAAGTTGGTATTTCTATAGGTATTATAGGAATCAAGACTATTTTCTAACATTGTAATGTTCACGTATAGAAACAACTGAGGGAAGTCTGCTTGCATTAACTACAATTATACCGTGCAATGCAACTTATGTTTATGGGTAATTAATGATATTTTCCAATTATCTATGTGCAACAAATACAAACAATATGTATTCTAAGTATAATGATTATAACGTGAAATCGTTTTGTTTATTTACGTCATTTGATTCAGACTTCCAGAACAATTAAAAAAAAGAATTGAAATTGCTATATTACTAATTTCCCAAGCGTATTCTTGCTACAAGCAAACTGTTTTTGCAATTTTTGAAACTATGAGAAAAAAATTAAGGGCTTCTATTCCATCGAACAAGTTGTGAGCCAACTGGTTTTCTTTGAAAAGGGCAGACAACCTGAACAATATAACAATGAGAATGCATAAGATCGAAGCCAGCTATCTGACACCCAACTGAACAAGCGTTCTGCAAAATACTGAATAGATAAGCTGGAGGGGTCGGTTAGATAAGGAGGGGAGAGTGTTAGTCCAAGCATCCGACTTTTCAGGTATAGTCAATCAGAAGATAGCACTTATTATTATTTAGAAACGAAAAAGAAAAGACAGAAAGTTGCACAATGAAGTTTGTAGCACTTTGTCTCTACTGACAATTCATTACCCATACATATTTTACATGGCATATATATATATATATATATATATATATATATATATATATATATATATATATATATACATACATACATATATATATATATAATATATATATATACATACATATATATATATATATATATATATATATATATATATATATATATATCAGCGTATATACATATCCGTCCGTGTCTTACGTTGTTCATATCTATGCATCTCTTTATATATATAGATATATGTGTGTGTGTGTGTGCTTGCGCGCACGCGTGTGGATTTACGTAACTGACTGCTTGTGTATATGTATATTATAAGTTATAATGAATATGATTGTATATATATAAGCATATACACATATATATATATATATATATATATGTATGTATATATATATATATATTTATACATACATACATACACACACTTACGTACACGAATGTATATGCATTTATGTGTATGCATGTGTGTGTGCATGTGTGTGTGTGTGAATGATAACAAAGTAATAAGGTTTATGTAGACTATGAGAAAGTATTTGACTCGATAGAACATACAACAAGTTACAAATGGAGATTGTTTAACAGTAATTGATAATAGTCCGTATGCAAATGGCATATATTTATATATGCGTGTATATTTTTTTACTTGAAAAAATCATCTCTGAGAATCTAATGGTGTAAATAATACATATATATATATATATATATATATATATATATATATATATATATATGCGAAGTGCTAGCAAAGAGTTCTGAGAATTTGAACACATTTATCAACCTGTCCATCTGTCACGTTACCCAGCGTTCCGCGCACTTCGTTGGGCTTTTTACCACTCCATCGGGAATTAAATAACCTCATCCATCAATTTTCCTTTGAAAAAGCAATTTTGCCCATGTAAGTCCTAAACTAACTCACACATACACACACACGCACGCACACACACACACACACACACACACACACACACACACACATATATATATATATATATATTCTACTAATAGAATGTCAATTTAAAAATAAGGGTGAATTGACACGTTCGTAAATTATAAGGTGCGGCCTACAAGATACAACCAAAAAGTAATTACACGCGTAGACCACCAGGGGGCAGTAGTAACTGATATAAATAGATGATTAAAGTATTGGTTTCCTTTGAGTATTGCAAACTTACATAAAATATACATATATGATTATACAATGTGTTTGGGAGTGTCACTTTTCTATAGTAAGCCCATCATTATAACAAGGTGTCAGGGGCGTACCAAACGGGGATGCAGGGTGTGCTGCTCTTTTTGTAGGCATATTTGTCCGAGGGTTGCGAAATTAGCCATTTCTGGCTCAACTGGTTGATTTCTGTCTAAATCTAGCCAATAAAAATGTACATTATTTTATCAAATCTGATATTTTTGATAAAAGCAAGCGTTTTATCTTTACTAAAAAAGAAGTCTGTAGTTTTATAGTTATCCCATTTGAACAATAGGCCTTGAGCGTAAAAAGTAAAATATATCAAATATATATAATTAAGCCGGTTTTAGCCTATTCAGCTATTTCTGGAGACAGGTCTATCTACGAAAAACTGAACTTAGCAACACTATTTTTGGCCAGTACGCTGACCTCAAAAACCCTCTAAATCCCCATCGGTGATATCATTTGCTGACTTTGCAGTACAATATTATTATAAATATACTGATTTACTTGGACAAGTGTGCTGGTCTTGATTGTATAGTCACACTATTCCTAGCGTTATACCTTTCACTCTTTTCCATGTGTCGGTCGTAGAAGTACAACGACCGATGCGTTGTGATTGTAACCATCTAGATAAGGACACTAACTTGAGTAAATCATCGTATGAAAATGGGGATTACTCATCTCAGCATTTTAGAACTAAATTTGAGGTTCAAGTTCACATAGAGGAAAATTGACTGCTTCTTTTCATCGGCTCAGTTATAATAAATTATGGTCTGATTCAGGAGATGAACCACAGATATTCTTACGTTATCAAAAACGGTGCAAGTGTTTTGTTTTGTTTCGTTTTTTTTTTTTGTTATTGTTTCTGTAGATATATCCACACATCTATATTACACGCTATTTGGTCAGTCTGTCGGTCCTACCTACGTTAAACAACATAAGTAGAAAAGGAAGAGACGTGATGTCATTAGAAGGTGCAACGCCATTACAGGAGTGATACCTTAAAAAATCTATTGCGATCATTTTTATACCAGCTACTAATGATGTGATGATAGAAAACAGACAAAAATGTCCAAAGACGCCCAAAATGCCCATGTAAGATTTCTATTGAAAAAACTTCTTGCATAATATTTTACATTGTAATGTTTTACAAGATTGAGAATCAATTTACTCAATGAGAGACTACTTGCTGTTAAGCATCATCATCGTCATCACCATTCTGCTGCTACGATTGATAGTTGATGTATCGCCGAACTTATGGTTCTCGTTTTTTAAACTCAGCATTATTAAGTTTTAGCTTCTTGAGCAAAAGTTTGATAGTTACGTTGTCATCGACATCGTTGATAGAAACATTCGATTACCGATTGCACAAAGGAGAGGTATAATTTGGGTTTCTTTTGCAGGGGAACCTAGCTACCAATCAATAATTCTTTTGTATTTTTGTTACTTCATGATGCAAATAGACTATCTTGATTCTGCTTGAATTATCCAAATAACGCATTTGTCTGTTGGATAGAGTCACCCTCGCAGTCAATTATTGAACAACTGTAGCGTCAAAATTCGAAGTAATGTGAAAGAATTTCCATGGATATGGTTAGAATAAATTGTATTTATGACAGCAGAGGCATTTTTCAGTAGAAACATCTGATATAGAGTGAAAAAATATATATTTTGGAGAATCTATATGTAAACAATAACCCATGTCCGTTAACATGTAGCCAGAAAAAAAAATCTTGTAGTAAAGTACTGATGCCAATTTTCAATTCTGTAGACAAAATGAGAGGGCCAGGAGCGCATGAACACACATACACACCCATACACAAACAGGGATGGCATCTTTTTGCTACCTTTTTCTGTCAATAATAGTTCAGCACGATACCCTGAATGAAGAGTGTTGTTATACGCAAAACCATTCCAGAAGCCAAAATGGTGTAAAGTGATGAAGCAATTATAATTAATGCATATAGAAACATTATTTATACGGGAACATTTTTAAGCCTCCTAAGATCTTCCGAATGTTGATTATGGTATGATCTGCTGAGTTATCAAATATTGAGGATACAGGGGAGCAGGAGATAATAGAAGAGGGTGCACCTTGCGTCTATCAAGCTTACAGCAATACAAAAAATAATGCTGATTCATTTTTCTCTTTCCCGCCTAAAGGCAAAAAAATCTATCAAGTGAAATTTCAAGAAGCGGAGGATATCTCTACAGCTTTTTAATTGAAATACGTTACTGCATAACCGTTTTTTGGTGTTTTTTTAGATTCTTTTAGAGAAAACACAGCGATGGTTTTACGAATTAGGTTCAATAATGAAACAGCCGGTTCTTTAATCATATGGTGATAAGTAATATCTAAAGACATGCTTGAAGCAGAGGATTACTCGAAATTGGCAAGCCTTTGGGAGAGCAAGAAAATTCCATTAGTCCTAGAAAGAAAGGTATACAACCAATGCTTCCTCCCAATAGTCATTTGTTGAGCTGAAACAAGGAACCTAACCAAGACATAGACCCGCAAACTGAAAATCATGCAACGTGCACGGGGAAGTATCATGCTCAACATCACATAGAGAGATCACAAGAAAGCAGGGAAAGAAAAAAACGGGTGTCTGAGACGTCATAGAACACATCTGAAAACTCATTGGGCAACGGATTGGTCAGGTTGCAAAAATGACTGATAACTGAGGGGCATCATGTCCCACAACATGGACCCCCGGAGATAAGATGCGTAATCCAGGTTGGTAGAATACGAGATGAAGTGTCGAACTAGACAAAATCAGAAAGTACTTGCTCCGTGACGCCGATCATAGAGAGGCCTGGTGCAACCTGAAGGAAATCTATTTCCGACGACAGACGATAAAGTGGTGATAATGATACAGTGCGTACACTAAAAATCCAAATAATACGTAGGATACATTGCTGGAAAGAGGAAAATATGTAGGAATCAGATATGTGTTTTGTGAGAATTTCAGTGAGGTGTAGTTTCCTTCGCTCAACAGGAAGATAATCGGAGGTAATACATGTTTACAAATACTATGTAATCATCATCAGCCGATAAGTACTGGGTGAAGGCCATCCCTGTCTCTTTATATAACAACAGTGACTGCGCTAATATCCACCATATCTTACCGGCAGAGTATATATATATATATATATATATATATATATATATATATATATATATATATATATATATATATGTATGTATATATATATATATAATCCCGCAATCAGCCATGATATATATATATATATATATATATATATATATATATATATATATATATATATATATATATATACATATATATATATATATATATATATATATATATATATATATATATATATATATATCATCCCACAATGCGTCTGGTCTTTCTCTATTGCATTTACTGTCCTATGGACACCAAACGGTTAGCCATTTGCAGTGCTCTCACGTAGTACTCATCTAATCTTCATTTTTTTTTTTTTTTTTGCTTAATTCCTTGTAGGATATCCTTTAACTTAGTCCTCGCTCCGATCCATGCTGACCTTTAAATCTCCTTACATGATACGCCATACGCCTCCAGCAGCCCTTACAGCACAATCTACCCACAAGCACCTGATAGTGGACTCTAGTTCCACATGGGATCTTTTAACACAGACTCACACAGCACACACCACTGAAGATGGGAAGAATCCCGAAACATGTCTCAACAATTTACATCAAAGGATCAATAAACCTTACCTCTAAACACCCCACTCCCGAATCTGTCTCACTCTGTACAGTACGCATTATATATATATATATATATATATATATATATATATATATATATATACAAATAAAGTCTATAGCCCCACTGAAGAGATGTAATACATCGAAACAGCTGTCTGCGGATAACACAATAAATCCACACACACACACACACACACACACACACACATATATATATATATATATATATATATATATATATATATATATGTAACACTTAGTCGCTGGAGATAACTGCTGAGTCCTAATTATAGATTAGCCTCCTTTACTTTTCATCAGGTTTCGTTGTGGTTGAGCGTAAAAGGAGAATACAGCGCGACCTAATGTTTTTGATGTTTTGAAATTTTTTATAAAAATATTGCTGCCTTTTTCGACAGCTTGGGCAAACTAATATACAAATATTACTCACATTCTGACATCTGATAGGATAAGGTCATTCGCAGTCAGAAATTTAGATATAATTCTTGAATACGGGGTAAACCGTTCCGTTTGATCTCAATATCTATATGAAGACTGTTTGAATAAAAGTCCTACTATTTGTATTGATAGTGTTTTATTTTTCATCGCGCTCTCCTTTTACAATCACACATCAATTTTACATCCACAGTATATATTAAGCATTTAGTTTTCAATTTCACCGATTTTCGCTTTTTTCTCCTTCCTTTCATTCTCACTTTATCTTATCAATTTACGACCTTTTTTCTTTGCCTTTTATACTCGTATTTCTCCCTACTCTTTCTTATCTACATTAATTGAACCCTTAAACTCCTCGATCACTCACTAACGAAGAACCCGAACTACTTACTCGAAATTGCTCGACATATCAATGCTATCTTTCTTTGAATTATATCCACTTTGTCCTGTCATCATTTTACCAGAGCTAATATTTTTTTCCCAGCTCCTTCATAATCCGAATCCATTTATTGAAATTGCTGAGCGGAGGGAATAAATAACGAGGTCGGATATTGACGATTGGCAAAAAGTGACGTCACAAATTGAAAAAGGTGGTAAATTATGGTACCAATTGCTGCAAAGTCAGATTAGAGACTAAGATTCTGCAGTATTGATTTTCCTTCCTTAACATAGTAGAAACTGTCAGCAAATCTGTCACCCAAACTGTCAATATTGGCTTCATCCGTTGGTCCTCATAGTTTTGCATGCATCGTCCAACCGGGCCGCACCAATAGAGTCACAAAACTGAAAATTTAAATATTTAATCATTGTTAGGCTTAAAAGTAGAAGTGTTCTCTTTTTCTCTCCGTGGGTGGGGGAATTTTACGATGCAAGTTTATGCTAAATTGTTCCCTTTTTAGTGCCTGGCTGCATCCAATCCCCTTTTTCATTTATCAAATTCTGACTAATCAGTGATCTAATCAAAGGCAAGAGAAATAACCTTTTCATTGATCACCCTGTCTTTCCTATATCTCAAAAGATCAATCTCAACACGGCTTGCTGCCAAAGGTATTCGTTGCATGACGTTTTTTTTTTTTTGCGTTACCAACCAGACCTGCATTGATTATTGATTAACTAAATGGTTACAGCATTTTACTTCTTGATTGTTTTCTCCTTTCTAAAATACCCACGCTATCATTAAGAGAATAACCAGCCTGAGAGTCAGACTATAAATGCGCAAGTTCTTTTCTTGAATGGAAATCTTACAGAGATTGTACTGCCAACGTTATTGATAGCTCTTTATTAAAAATTGAATCCAGACTTCATGAAATTCCTAGAAACGCCAAAATTTTACACACACACACACATATATATATATATATATATATATATATAAATTCTGGATATGTATTGAACAACAGGAACGACGAAAGGTCGGGTAGGGTTCTATATCTTTTTGTACGTACGTGTGTTCGTGTGTTTGTCTGCGTGTGTGTGTGTGTGAGAGAGAGAGAAAGAGAGAGTGAGAGAGAGAGAGAGTGTTCCTTATCATAATGTCCTATCAAAAAACTTGAATATTGGCATCAGTACTCAATCATACCGTTTCAAAAGATAATTTTATCATTTTCGAAAAAAAAACCGCCTTTATTTACATTATTAAAATGTCATTCAATAACAATAATATTTCTTTCTCTTATAATTCGGAGTTAAACGGAAGATTACTTATTTTATTTCAAATAATCTGAATATTTATTTCTGATATTCAGACACAACTAAAACATCGAAATTCAAAATTGGCAAGACAGTAGGACGTAACCCTCATTTCGCTATGTCAGTCAGTCTGTCAGACATTCAGCACACGTGATGGGATGATTAGGAGAAATATAAAAGGAAGGAGAGAAAAATATCTGGTTGACTGAGTAAACAAATGATGAACAAGTGTGGCTGCTGCAGGGTCAAATTCCAACCGTACTACAATTCCGACTGAAGATTATTTTTGCAGTTTTTCTTTTATAGATATGATAAATAAATTTGTGAATATGTAAATCGATAAGAAAGCCGTTTACAATCAGTTGGTTGTCATTTCAAATCACAGTTGGGGAATGTTAATTTTATATATTTGCTTTGTTTAAAGTGACGACAAAGTGAAACATTGTATGGTTTAATTCCCTAAATTTGGCGAGGATTGTTCCTGCTCTTTTCGTTCTTCTTGTTACCGTAGTTACAATAAAGTCAACTCCAGGCAATTGGAATAATGTAGAGGAGAAAAAAGACAAGGCAAGAGGATGAAAAATGGAGAGAGAAAAAGAGAAGGAAAATTAGTGAGGGGGGAGGAAGATAACGGCTATGAAAAGGGGATTATAAGATGGAGATCAGTTCTATTCAAAGAATAATGAAATTAAAACAATTCAATAAAAATAGATTTAAAAAAACTATATGGGATACAAAACGCTTTTCTCGAAGCTCACTGCAGCTCTGAGGTCGGCTAAATATCTTTATCGCCATTATCTACGCTTATCCCCTTTATGTAAATATATGGAATTTATTTATATCTATATAATTCATATATGCTGCCATTTTTATGGCATTGATAATGAAGTTGAAATATACAGATAAAATGCTGCCAAATATCAGTCTTGAGTTTAATTTGTTTTTCTAGCGTGTCATCATCATCATCATCATCATCAACAACAAAAACAATCCTCACCTAACCTAAGAGAATAAACTGTCCATTGTTTGTCTGTCCTGTCGTGTTAAACCAAACTGATAAATGAAATTAACTTTTCTTTACCGTGAATTGAAATCACAACTAATACTTCGGCAGATGGCTCTCTTACCAACTGACCCAAACTAACAAGCCAATGAAAATGTATGTTATAAATACTTATTTCATTCTAATGGATAGATATCAAATCAACATTCTCCAGCCGTAATTTCAATTCAGTTTCATGATATGTTTACAATAGAAAAGTTGCAGTAATTATCCTCGGTTGAAATAGAAGTTTGAGTCATGTTTGGCGGCCCTACAGCAGCTAGGCTTGTTTTATCAATCAATATCACTGCGGGCAGATTTTTCTTTTTTCTTTTTTTACAAAATCAAGTGAAAATTCTAGAGTTAATTTTCCTGTTATAACAACAGTGAAAACGACAGGAACGATCCTCACCAAAAACCTCACACACTAAAAAAATTTTTTGTTGTTTTTATTTTCTTTAGAAACATTTTTTTTTTCTCTCTGGTCATTTTGGATTGACAATGCCTGAATCTTGAGCTTCATCTTCTTTTTTTTTTTCGAATTTTGAAAAAAATATTCATTATCTTTGATATTTTGGATAAAACATTTTTTGTTAAAACATGGGGGCTGGCAGGGACTCCTTAATCGATTATTAGATACTATACTTAAATACTCTGTTTGACATTGAAATATCATTTTTTGTTAAAGATACTTTCGACGTGGGTATAAGTGAAGTGAAGATTTCATTGATCCTAAAAAGAAGGGCATATGCAATCTCCCGATAGTCACTTATGGAACTGAAACATGGAACTTAACCAAGAGACAGACCTGCAAACTGGGAAACATACAAACTGAAAATGAGAGAATTATACTCAACTTTACATGGAGAGGTACAAGACGGCACAGTATACCGGGGAGAAAACGGGAGTCCGAGACATCATAGAATTTACTAAAAAAAAGTCAAACGGTAACAGGCCGGTCATGTTGCAAGAATGGCAAACATTCAAGAGACATCACATGCGCAACCGAGGTCGACAGACTACTTGATTGGGAGACGGGCTGGACAAATCCAGAAAGTACTGGAAGTATAGAGAAGAGTGGCGAATCTTGGGAAAGTCCAACTATGGACATGATGATGATGATGATGATGATGATGATGATGATGATGATGATGATGATGATGATGATGATGATGATGATGATGATGATGATGATGATGTAGAGTGAAATATTTGGTCAAAGATAATAAAAAAATACTTTCTAACCTCTTTCAGACGCCAAAAGGACTATAGAAGCATCGTGAGTAGATTTATGGTCAAGATAAAGGGTGGTCGGTTGGAACCCTCAGAGATAGATAGCCAGTCACGCCCACCTAATTAAAAAGACATTAGGAGAAAGAAATTAAAAAAGGATACGGTTTATAAGGATTCAAAAGGCTGAAGAAAGAAAAATAGATTGTAAGTTTAGTTGCGTGGGAAACGAAAGAAAGCTTAGGAGAGGAATTGAAAAGAAAATGGTAAACGTTCATATAATTCTGGTGTCAGGTAATAGATGAGGGTAAGTTAATTTGGCAAAAGAGATAGCAGAAAGAAAGTGACTGCCTTCAACAAGGAGAGGGTCAGACCAGGGAGCAGACTAAGCAGGCACAGCAGACACGTGCTGGCCATCTCTCTCTCTCTCTCTCTCTCTCTCTCCCTCTCTCTCTCTCTCTCTCTCCCCCCCTTTTTGTCTCTCTCTTTCTCTTTCTCTCTCTCTTTCTCTATGTGAGGATTTTGTCTAGTCTTCAGTCGAAGTCTATTTATGTATTGACGGTCAGCCGAAGAAGCAAAATCTCTTCGTTCCCTCCCGTGCCGTAGCTACGGTGCGCAGACCTGCGAAGTACACCATTATCCTTCATACTCGAATTAGGTCCCCACGCCATTATCCAACATTTTTATTGGATAGTTCTAGATATTTTCTAAAATAATTAGTTTTGCTGGGGCTTCAGTGATTCATATATGCAAGGTACAGATATGTTTTGTCCTTTTTTTTATACGTACAATACAAAAGTTGCACTAATCATACTCTGCCGGGATGAAAGTTGAAGTAAAATTTTACCCTGAGCTAATATGACTAGTCTTAGATATCAACGAAATGATACGGGCCAACATATGTATTTCTTATATATATATATATACATCGATTCTTCCTCACGAATCGTCACACAAACCAGCCAAGTGGGCTACAGATTATTCTTCCTTTGTTCCACCCTTCTCTCTCTCTCTCTCTCTCTCTCTCTCTCTCTCTCTCTCTCTCTCTCTCTCTCCCTCTCTCTCTCTCTCTGGTCGCTTCTGGTCACACTCGTGTGCTTACAACCACAGATATTTGCAAAAATACTCCCCTGGGCACCATCTAAAATCTTTTTTTTTTTTACTTTCAGAATGTTTTTTTTTTTTTTTTTTTTTTTTGTCTCTATAGTCATTTTGGGACAACAATGCCCAAAACTTCAGCTTGTATTTTCTGAGTTTCAGATAAGATATTCATTGTTTTAGATATTTTTAATAATTGATTTGTTTTTCAGGATAATTTCAGATATTTTTCCTCAGATACTTAGTTTTAGCTACAGTGATCCATTTATGCCAGATACAGACATATTCTATAAATTGTATTTATTAAACATACACAATACATTAGTTGCATTTATCATCTTCTGTTGGAATCGTAATAGTACTGGAATTTTACATTGCTGCAACTTGGCTTGTCTTGAAAAACACTTTCAGAGTGCCTGAATACGTCTTGATGCATCAGTAATTACGTAATCTAAGCCGGAGGGTGTGTTCAAATATCTAGTTGCTACCTCACGGGGTATTCGCATCATTTATTTCACATACAACTGAGATCAACGTTCTCACTGAAACTGTCATTACTACTAAATTTAGATATTATAAGATGTCAACAAAAACTGACAAAAAAATTTCTATAAGAATAGTCAACAGAGGTTTCTACAGTTTTCAACTAGGTTTGGATGTCTGTCTGGTTGGCTCTATATTAATGTATGTTTTTGCCCGACAATGGATCTATTTTTTTAAATCATTCCACCCAATAGGTTTTTAGTGGAGGTTCAATTTATAATGTAACTTTATGATCAATCAGCTCCTTGGTTTATGAAATGCAATGTTTTAACTTGTTTTTCTAGTGATCAACAAAAATCGAAAGAAATAATTTATCCATTAATGAAGCCTTTTTCATTTTTTAAATCAATCGCCCCAACACGGCATGCTTCTATAAGACTTCGTTCATCTGACGTTTTTTCTTTTAAATTCGAAGTCAAGAGAGCAGTACTTTTCTTATAAATGATGGCTTGATCATGTTAAAAGTACTATACACTAGTAATTGAACAAGCACAGAATCTAATAGTCTTATTATCACGACGATATTACAATTTTTTTTCAAGTGTATTCGGGTATTGCAAGATTATCATTAAATTTGACTAACTTTTACCTTCATTCTAACTTTCAGTTGCTTTTCATCGCAACTTTAAATTGGACCGTAATCCTCCAGCAATGATTAAACAGCGTAATTGGGAATAAAAGATCAACCCCATGCTAAGAATCCAACTCACAACACTTTAAAGGAATCCAGATACCCTTAATCACATTCAACTATTCCGCCACAGGGATTTTACAGTTGAGCAAAAGTTGATTTTACACCGTAAACCTAACTCCTTAAAACCAATATTCCGCACTTACTGGTGTTCAAAATCGAGACCTAGTAGTCTTTTTAGTACAGTGATATTTTATAGTTGTTTTTGTTTTGATTTGTTTCGTTTTTCAAATTTATTCTTGCTTAACTATGAAGTCAAGTTTAATCTTCGTCGCAGGATTATAGCCCGATCTAAAGTTGTGATGAAAAGCATCTGGAAGTTAGTATGAAGATAAAGGCAATTTTTCGTTGATGATTAAGCCCAAAATCTGTTTTTCATTGCCGAAGATTACAGGGGACATTAAGGAGTTTGAATAAGGGAATCGGAATTAATTCACTAGTTTGGTGAATCTTCCAAGTATCGATGTGGGTTCGGCTTTTCAATTCCCTTGATCGATTCTGAACAAGATTTTAGAAGCATAGAGGAAAAAATTCTTCCTTTTCATACAACAATTAAATTTTATTACAGAAATATTCTTCAGATCTTTTGATTTCAGAAACACAAAACATGGTTAAATGAATGGCTTGTTGTGCTGATTACAATTAATCGTGGCTCTTCTTGCGTAAAGGTCACGCTTTTTCACTATCAAAAATAAGCAATTAGAAGCAAAATGTATGTTTATTCAAATAGCTATGACAAAAAGTATACATATATATATATATATATATATATATATATATATATGTGTGTGTGTGTGTGTGCGTGTGTTAGAGTGGCGGTCTGCGAGAAGAGGAAAACCAGTTTTCTAATGACATTGAGGAAGCTGAGTTCAAAATCTCTCTCTCTCTCTGTCTCTCTCTGTCTCTCTCTCTCTCTTTCTTTCTGTCTGTCTGTTTGTCTCTCTCTATATATATATACATGTGTGTGTGTGTGTGTATATATATATATATATATATATATATATATATATATATATATAATGAACAACGTGATTTTTTTTGGTTTTCAATTTGTAACCATGGATTCTTCCATTTTAAAGAAACATGTATAATGCCACCTCATATTCTAAACAATAGATTATTCCACTGGAACTATCTTTAACTATCTGATAGAATGGAACACAAGAGGTTTCAAAAGTTTGCTCCGAGTCAATTGTTAGGTCTTTCAAAAATAGGTGAAGACCGAACATAGCGTCCAGATTTTGTTTTGCGGCAAACCACCCACGCAAATCCTCTTCCCCCTCCCTTGTACAGCCCAGTCCCCCTTACCTCTTACCATCTCATCTTCTGATTATACAGTCTGAGATATTATCATCAATATCATGGGGGTCTGGGACACTGAAAGATTTACCCCACGAACTAATGATAACTGTGTTTTTTGTTTCACGCCCTTTTGAAGGCTTTTTATAGGAACAATCCACTTTCTGATAACGGACGAAATAAGTACATCTGCGAAATTTTACTACTGTATTGAAATATTGCCCTTGCGAAGGATACAATGAAGCGGTCACTTCCCTAGCATCACCTCACAAGTTTTTCCATACGAGAATTTTGTTCACGGACACTAACTAATATATACATATATATATATATATATATATATATATATATATATATATATATATATATATACGTATGTATGTATGTGTGTGAGTGTGTGTGTGTACGAATCGAAATACCTCCTTTGATTGTTGTTTCCAGGGGGAAAGCACCTAAATACAGAAATACAAGTTTCATCGAATATCAATCCGTTAGGGGGTCATGAGTTTTCTTTGTTTATACATCGTTGTATGGTGCATTTGAACCTCATCACTGAACATAGAAGAGATTCGTTGAGAAGTTGCAACGTTATATATAAATATATATGCGATGAGCATGAAAACATCAACATAATCAGCATCCACATAGATATCAGTTTTTAAGTTGATCTGGTTAAATGGATGGCTATTAAAGTATGTGTCCCACATATAGCTGTATTGGTGAGAATTCGAAGAGTTACTCCTCTTAAACAAAAACTTTTTTTTTTTATTACTGCCCGACAAAAGCAAAGAAAAAATTTAATTGATCTTTCCCAGCAAGGCTTGTTGCTAAAGGGCGTTGGTCACGTGTCAGTTCCTATTTGTTGATCAACGTGACATATATATGATATATGTCAGAGTGTTTGTGTGCACGTGTGTGCGTGTGTGATGATTATGGAATCATTTTATTTGGAATTCATTGCATGAGCTTTCGTACCTATGTAGTTAGGAAAGATATTGAGCAAAGTTGCAAATCTAGCAAACCCTTTTGCGAATCAAATGGCCCAAGTTCGTGCAAATATTGGAATGATAGTTGTGCAGTTATCGGAACCACTTTGTCTTCAGAAGTAGCCTTAGGCACAGGATCTACACTGACCATTGAGCTATAGACACTCCCATTGACGGATGTTAGATCACTGCCCGACACTCATTTCTTTTTTTTTTTTTTTTTTTTTTTTGCACGATCTGAGGTCGCTCAATTTGCTACCGAATAAAATCGTGGCCAGGCAACACTTTCCAATAGATCATTTTCATAGTTATCAAATTCTGTCGGATATGAATTGTCCCTTTACTGATATTTCACACACGTGCATGCATACACACACACACACACACACACACACACATATGAATTGTGCTATATCATAGTGAAACCCTGCGTATATATATATATATATATATATATATATATATATATACATATGTGTATATATATATATATATATATATATATATACATATATATATATATATATATATATATATATATATATATATGTATATATATATATATATATATATATATATATATATATATATATATATACGCAGAGTTATTGCAACACTCCTTATGTAATTAGGGAAAACATGAAGCTAAGTTGCCCTATGCTCTATTCTACTTCCAGATATCTTAAAGAGATACCTTATCGCTGATCTCTCACAATTGAATCCAGAAAAGAATGAATGGGAAAGAGAACGACAAAACAGCTGTCAGTAACGCAATGGAGAAAGCAACACTACCTTGTGGTGGCTACAGCTGGTCGCTGGTTCGATCCCTACAGCAGCCCATTTCCCTCAAGTGTTTAATTTATCCACATCGTCCAGGCAAAAGGATATACTGGGATAATTCTAAAAACCCCTGAGACTTTAGTTTAATAAGTATATATTAGGCGAAGGGGTTTGGAACAATCATAACTTTTATTATTTTACTTTATCATTCTCAGATATATAAGAGAAATTTAGGGAATTCATCATGGAAAGGTACAGGACTGAGCTTTTGAAGTAAACAAAAAAGCATATTCCAGTTATTTTGAACATGTGGTCTCCGCCACATGAGTCACTGATTCGTTGTTTGCACCTCCTCCTTTCTGTCAGTGATCACCCATGAACAGGAAGACTAAATACAGTCGTAAATGCTTGAAATTGTATACGTGTGCAGAGGACCAAATATCATCCGAAATGTTATGCAGAATTTTATTGAAGGGGCAATGATTTGCAAAGAAGGAAATGTTCCCTACATAAGTCAATTAGATGTCTATTGTTTATATATTTCATTTGTTTAAAACATCGTTAAAACTGAAAAGATATCGTGACTTTCACACCACCCTCTCTCTCTCTCTCTCTCTCTCTCTCTCTCTCTCTCTCTGAATATATACATATATTTTTTTCCCAGAAGGCATAACAACTTAAAGCACTGAATATATAAATGTATGTCATTTCACACAATTATTTCTTAAAACATGCTAATGTAATTTATTTTATTCGGATTCGTCCTAATGTTTTACACATAATTTGATATTATGGCAATGTGTGTGCGTTTTTTATTGTTGTGGTCACTATATACCATATCGACAGACATGAACGGGATGATCACGTGGTTAATATGAATGCATTCTTACCACTGCCGCAAGAATATATTGTTTGGTTGCTCGTAGAAGCATGGGGTCTCAATGCTAATTTTCAAGAGACGGGTATCATTTCTTCTTGGAACATTGAGACAACACAACAAGTTTTATAAAAGTTGGGCACTGTGCAACCACAGATTTCAGAGCTAGGGTCCAATACAAAAAAAATATTGCATTTTGACAACGTTGGTGGCATATCAGATTTATGTACTTTTATAATCTGTGATACGTTTTTATTTTTGTGCAAATGTTTCATAATATACATCGTGTAGCGTGATCACAAATGAGGGGCAAATCAATTACTTTAATGTACTATCAAAATCTGCGAAATACACCTCATTATAATTTTCTGTATATTTCTATATAAATGTCTTATGATATAAGTCGTGTATCATCATTAAGAATAATGACTTTTATAATTAAAAGTCTTTTGAGACCTGTGGCAGCCGCCATTGATTTCCGGCAGGCTTTTGATCGGCAAAATTGTTCATACCTATGAGCTTATGCTTATAGGCGTTGCTAGGAGGTTAATGGTTTTATTTGGTATAAAATAATTTGCTTGAATACTTCAAACTTCTTGAGGCTGAAAGGTAAAGTATTGAAGCGTAAATCAGTGTCTCCGAACACTGCATCTAATTGTATATTAGAATGATGCAAAAGTTTCTGCTCTTTGGAAAATCTTTCATTTATATGAATAATTCATAGTATAATTATTCAGTCATGATTTATTTTCTTCATCTTCGAGTAAAATTGTCAACTTTCAATTCTGAATTCCATTATCAAGGAACATTTTTACTTTTGTTTCGATGCATTTTTCCAAAGATTTTTCGATATTCAAACTGATTAGATGACAACTGCTACGTTGATCAAAACTAATATTTGGAGTTGGAAAGTTTGAAGAATGCATCGTATGAAGAAGAATTTGCAAGCTCTATAATTCTTTGCTGCGTCGTATTTGTTACTTGAGGACAGACACTATCTGGCAGCAGAATCTTCTCGCCACATACAACGTGCAGCTATTACTACTATCCCCTATACGATTCCTATATTAGCTTGAAATTCCTCGGTGTGACTCGCAATAGATATATTTAACTCATTTAACTCCATAACCCTAACCCTAACCCCTACACGATTACTATATTGGCTAGAACTTCCTTATTATGACTCGCGATAGATATCAACAAACTCATTGTATGAAATCCTTATATAGTGGATAACTATAAGTAATCCAAGTATTACAAGGTAGTTGCCATTCTTTTTTGGATTGAGTAATTTTGTATCACCAAGAAAGTCTGATTGAAGAAGCGAGGGAAACGTTTTTGCTGAAAATACTCTTGCTGAGTATTTTTCTTTTTTTACCAATTTGATTTCCAATATTGAATGAATCCATCCAAGTGCATTTCGTCTAGAATTTCATGTCATCATTAAAAGCCCTACAGCTAGTTGATTTCCTTGAATCCGGTACTGAATTCCATTGGAAACAAAGAGTGGATCTATATTGCCCTCCATAAAAGATAAACAAGAAGTTGGAAAGAATCTTTTCAAAACTGGTCACTTTTGCTCCCTTTCTTCAAGGGCATTGACATCTGCATCACTTTTTCAGGGGGTGCAAAAGGCATATATTTCCGGATGGGGGGGGGATATATTCGTCATACATACTTATATTACTTTATCATTGTAAATTAGTAGAGTAAATGGGCTGTAGTACTTTTCCAGGAGGAGGAACAAATACAGCCCTCTGTACCCTCATGAACAAGCCCATTTTGACACATTTTCTTATGTTCTTGATTGTGCATATGGGCATATATCACACGTTTCCCAAAAGATTCTGAAGGTGGAGGTAACATTTTTGGTCCTCTGTTCGAACTGTTTTTTTTTTTTTTTTTTTTTTTTTTTTTTTTTTGATTGGACGTAAAGCAAGGCATCAAACGAACAAAAAAGGAAAAGTCCCTGGAGCAAATAACATCACCATCAATCTGTGCAGAAAAAGTTGGTAAGTGCATCAACAAAATGCTTGCTATTCTATTCAACTTATATCTAAAACAGAGTGAAGTCCCAAAAGACTGGAACACTGCAATCATAATGCTTTTACATAAAAAAAAGAAACCCGAAAGACTTCATCAACTATAGACTTATAAGCCAACTCAACTGCGTATAAAAACTTTTCACAAATATCATCACCAACCGGATTACTAAAACACTAGATGTAAAACAATCACGAGAACAGGTCAGATTCAGAAGAAACTATTCGATCATGGGCCATATTCATTTGATAAATCAGCTGAAAGAGAGGGCAACAGAATACAAAATGCCATTCACTGGAGCATTTATAGATTCCAAGAGGGCATTCGACTCTATAGAAATTTCCATTGTCATTGAGGCAAGGTGCAGACCCTGTAAACTTCAAAGTACTGCAACACATATACAATCACAGCAAATCCTTTCCCAGGTTATACAATGACTCTGAACCATTTCAGTTCCAAAAAGGAGTGAGGCAAGGTGATACCTGCTCATCTAAACTCTTTACAGCCGGCCTCAAGATAATCTTCTGAAACCTGGAGAGAATACAGGAATAAAAATAGACGGCAAATATCTGAGCTAGCTCAGATTTGCAGACGACATCGTGCTTTTTGCAAAGAACCTACACAACCTCCAGCTAATGCTACATAAACTAAACAAAGAAAGGAAAAAGTCGACCTACACATGAACTTCAGTAGAAAGAAAATCATGTGCAACAATAATATTGAGAATAGGAAAATAACTGTCAAAATTGAAGATGCAAATCTCGGGACGGTAGACCACTACATCTACCTTGGATAACAGATCTCCATGAGATCCTTGAAGGAAGAGGAAATCAAGCGAAGAATCACTCTAGGATGGCAAACCTTTGGCAGAGCAAGCTCAACTTTCAAAAACAAAAAGATCTCAATAATCCTAAAAGAAGAGTATACAACCAATGTATTCTCCCGATAGTCACTTATGGAGCTGAAACAGGGAACCTAACCAAAAGACAGACCTGCAAAGTGAGAAGTGTGCAACATGTACATGAGAAAATCATGCTCAACCTTACATGGAGAGATCACAAGACAGCACCGTATATCAGGAAGAAAACGGAAATTCCAGACATCATAGAATCTATCAAAAAACTTAAATGGCAATGGGCTGGTCATGTTGCATGAATGATAGACAACTGATGGACATCACGATTCACAACATGGATTCCAAGAGATCATATGCAAAACTGACGCCGACAAAATACAAGATGGAGAGATTAAGTGGACGAATTCAGAAAATACTGGCTCTGCAACGCCCACGATAGAGAATTGCAGGGAATCCTGGGGGTGGTTAATGTCCAACGGTGGACATTAAAAGACTGATGATAATGGAATAAGCACATCTGCAAATTGAACCAAAGGATTTGTCGATATTTGCCCCTGACTTGTCAGTATCTTACCCCACCTATGTAAGTTACTCGTATGAAACTACATTTTTACAGTCTGTACAGTACATGTTTCTTTGCTCATTTCCCTGATGAGCAATGGGTTGGTTTTTTTCCGAAATGAGATCGTAAAAAAAAATCCGAACATTTGAACGATGTTTTTTAGTGAGTTGTTCTTTGTTTTATTTTTCTAATCAAATCGAAAATTGCTCACGTTTTTCACCCTAATAAGACTTTTTACATTACACGGCTTTGACATGCTGTACACATACATTCTCTCTCTTTCTCTCTGTCTCTCAATGTCTGTCTGTCTGTCTGTCTGTCTGTCTGTCTCTCTCTCTCTCTCTCTCTCTCTCTTTTTCTCTCACTCTCTCATATATATGATCAAACATTATGTCATATTATACAGAAACTCTTATTTGAAATGATCCCCCGTCGTTACTCTGTCTATGTATCACTTACCATCGAGAACGTGAATTTAAAAAAATTGAAGAAAATGGAGCTGCAGCTGGAATCGAACCTGCCACTAATACAGCTGCCGCTTCAGCGTAGCGTTGCTACTTTCCAATGAGCTAAACACCATTTGTGTTTGTGTGTATGTATGTGTGCTCTTCTATTAGCGATTTTTCCACTTGAGGCTCTCCGCGTGTACGACGAAAGTACACGGATGAAAAAATCATATAAAAATAAGTCACACGCCTAAATTTAACAAAATATAAACAAATACATAGATTTTCATGGATGTACGTGTAAATGAGAAATGCATAAGCGGAAGAGTGAGTAAAATTACACTTACTCATTAAAACACATACATATTACGTAAATAACTTATCTACCGATACAGCAGTCCCCCTCATCAGGCAGTATAAGGACTCTTCGACTGGAAAAAGAAGTTAGGTAGTGAAGTCAGCTCACATAAACTATTTACAGCCTGCCTTCTGATGATCTTCTGAAACCTAGATTGGGAACACATAAGAATGAAAAAAGACAGCGAATACTGAAGATTTATTGACGACAACGTCCTCTTTGAGAACCTTCTTAAGCTCCAAATAATACCAGACAAACGAAATGGAGAAAACAAGAAAGTTGGCTTCCGTATGAACTTCAGCAAGACGAATGTCATGTACAACAAACATGTTGAAATGACAAGGACAGAACAATCTAAATCGAAAGCGCAGAGCTGGGGAAAATAGATCACTATGTCTACATTGGATAACAAACCTCCATCAAATTCTCAGAAGAAAAAGAAATCAAGCGAAGAATCACACAAAGATGGTATTTTTTTGGTTGCGCAAGCTCGACTTTCAATCAACAAGAAAATCCCACTTGTTAGTCCTAAAAAAGGTTACAACAAATGCATTCTCCCAATAGTCACTCACAGAACAGAGACGTAGAATCCAATTAGATATTATTGAGCCCCGAACTGAGAACGATGAAACTTTCACATGAGAGAACTATGCTCAACCTCACATGTAAAAACTCACTGTTATTCGCATTAGTTACTAAACATTTGATTTGGGTCACCGATAGATTTTTTGTACATCTGTGTTTCTTGTTAGCTGTACTTCCATGATTAAGTGTTGACACTCTTTTCAGAGTAAAACGTTTTATATATTTCACAAATTAATCTTAGATACAATAGAGATTGTGAATGGTTGAATCGGTGATGATTTTGAATAATTTGGTTTTCAAAAACAACCGACATACTTTAAAATCAACGAAATCGTTTTTTTTTTGTTTTTTTGTTTTTTGTTTATTTCGTAACATTGCAGAGAAAGTTACGATATTGTTGACTGGTAAGGTTACATTACCATTTCTTTGTTGACTCTCCACAACGTCCCAGCAGCATTGTAGTGAATATTACGATTACGTTGGCTGGTAAAGTTACGTTAACATTTATTTTGTAGATTCTCCAACGTCCCTGCAACAATACAGACAACGTTTCCCGCAACATTGTAGACAACATGTATGTAACATGCATCTAAGTTTTTCTGTAATTTCTTCAGCCTTGCAACACTGAGTACGGACGCCAAAAACATAACAAGCAATTTCTGTTTCTATTCATTCCAGGTAAAAAATACATTTTTTAGCAACATGTTCACCATTTGGCAGGCCTCGTCTTCATAGGTGGCAAAAAAAGGATCCGCTTTTAATAAGCACCCATCAAGCGATCTTGAATCTAAAGAGATTTTTTTAGCGTGATACACTTACGTTTCAAAATAGTATCACAAATCATCTAATTATAAGATTCAATTAAAATGTTAGGCGTGGCCTTCATTCTGTGTAATATGTAACGCTTGTAACAATGTAAAGAAAAACTCTTCGAAATATCCACGAGTGGGACACGTGTGAATCATTTACTTTTTAAAATGATACCATAAAAAACCTAATCATTTGATTCCATTAAAACTTTCGACATTCAATCAATAAAAGACGAATAGATTCGTAAAAGAAGTTCTCATTTCAAGTTTCGATTTTTGTTATTTGAATTATTTGGATTTTGAACTTGGCGTTCACACGCAGTTTTGGAAATTTTCAGCATCGTAAAAAGTGAATAAAATTTCAAATTGTTTTCACTCCATTCATGTTTTTGCTTTGAAAAGAAATTTTCGAACTATTCTGTAATTAAAAAAAAACTATTATAAATCATAGATTGTATCAGGAAAAAATTCATGAATTTGAAACAGCGTAAAATATTTTCTTTTTCCACGCCTAACGCAAAAAAACCCGGAGTAATATATATCATGCCAGTATTTTTCTAACCTATTGTAGATCAATATGTTCAAGAAATGTGGTTGAAACAGGTTAAATGTAACATACATCATGTCAGTAAAGCAATATAATTGTTGAACGGGTCAAAATCTTCCTTTTACTCATTTTTCAAGAAAAAACATTTCTCCTTCACTTGGTGCGTAGCACTTCGCAAAAAATGGATAATATATTTCCTGAAGATGATAGAACAACATGTATTATCTAGATTAGTGCTTTTTTGTTTAAAAAAAATCAATAAAGTTTTGCACCTTCAATATAGACTGTAGAGTCAGAAACATATGTATTATGATGTGTTTCCTAAAATGTACAGGATTTTCAGCTACATCACTTAGCAACGTTATAATATCGTTTGGGATGGGCGGCCAATTAATACTCAGAAAAATACTCAATCGCAATATCATAGTAATGATGATACAACGTAATATATTTCCCATTCGTAATGCAACCTATCAGCAAGTTTGAAAACATGTTCCGTGTTAGCTGCGTCTGAAGCGTTGGAACTCTGAACAAAAACATGAACATAGAAGTCCAAAAATGAGTGCACCCCAGCGGGTGATTTTTTTTTTCTGCTAAATCAACATTTTGTGTGTCCGACTTCATTTTCTACTGCCGCCGGTAGTGTTGTTGCCATTGGCCTCACTAGATTCGTACTAACTGTCACTGGAATATTTTTCCGATAGTGTGTAACTTCACAATTCTATCTTGTTGGATGGTTTTTGATTTCCTGTACTCCGTTCAAGTACACTCCCAAAGTCCTCCATTGGATTCATCATCATCATCATCATCATCATCATCAGTCTTTTAGCGTCCGTCGTTGGACATAGACCTTCCCCAGGATTTGCCACACTTCTCTATCATGGGCGTCACGGAGCCAGTACTTCCTGAACCTGTCTAGTTCATCTCTCCATCTAATATTTTGCCGGCCTCGGTTGCGCATATGGTCTCGGGGAATCCATGTTGTGAGTCGTGATGTCCATCGATTGTCAGCCATTCTTGCAACATGGCCAGCCCACCGCCATTTGAGATTTTTTATGGCTTCTATGATGTCTCTAACTCTTGTCTTTTCCCGGATGTGTTGTGCTGTTTTGTGGTCTCTCCATGTGAGGCCCAGCATTATTCTTTCATGTGCACGTTGCATGGTTCTCAGCTTACGGGTCTGTTTCTTGGTTAAGTTCCATGTTTCAGCTCCATAAGTGACTATTGGGAGGATGCATTGGTTATACACCCTTCTCTTTAGGATTAATGGGATCTTATTATTTTTGAAGGTTGAGCTAGCTCTGCCAAAGGCTTGCCATCCTAGTGTGATTTTTCGCTTGATTTCTTCTTCTTTTGAGGGTCTCATGGAGATTCGTTGCCCTAGGTAGATGTAGTGGTCTACTTTCTCGAGTTCTGTGTCCTCGATTTCGATCTTAGTGTTCTTATCTCCGATGTGGTTGTTGCACATGATCTTCGTCTTGCTGAAGTTCTTCACCCATTGCTTCTTCGGAAATTCTTATCATCTTCCTAAACAGAATGATTTGGATTATTGTCATGCTGGAACATAGCTCTTCTTCCAAAGAGTTTAAAGGGATGCAATCTTTTTTTCGATCAATATTTTGACGTAACTTTCAGCATTCATGATTCAGTCAACAAAATGCAAACTCAACCGTGTCACTAGAACGCATGCGATTCCAAATCAAGACAGTTCCACCAAAACGCTTAACTGTCCAGACCAAACACTTTTCATTGTAAACCATAACGCCGCTAAACTAATCAAATGGCATCAACTAACCCCTTAAAAGTCATATATACACACACACACGATAATATATATATATATATATATATATATATATATATATATATATATATATATACCAAAGATGTGTAAAGACTTATTATCATGGGAAAAAAGCACGCTGGCAGTTTTTGATTTGATTAAAATAGAAAGAAAACCTAATGAATTTCCATTGTAAATCGAACTCCCCTCATTTTCGCGAACTAATCGCCTGAAGACGTCATTTGTAACTTCTCAATTCTTTCACGAACTCATTTCCAAGAAAAAAAATTCTTAAACGGAAAAATAGGTAAAAAATGTTGCTTATCTTCCTCTCTACCCCAACCCAACGTTATTGAGATATCTTCCCCTAGCTCCTAATCACACCATCTCCACTGCTGTGTTTTTTGTTTTTGTTTTTTGTTTTTTGTTTTTTGCGTTATGCTGTCACATACAGATCTGCGTACATTCGATGTTAATGATAAGAAGTGGGAATTTCCAAAGTCACTGACTTAATAATACAACGAGGTGTAAACCCTGTATATGTCAGTGTAATACCTTGGTAACCTCAGATTGACTGACGACATCACCCCGTTCGTTGAGAAGCTTCATGATCTCTAAAATAGTGTTAAACGAACTGAACGTGAAACTCAGCAGAACAATTGTCATGTACTACAAAGTTGTTAAGGGAAAAGACACAAAGATCAAATTCGAAAATGCAGAGCTGGAGAAAATAAACCACTGCATCTACTTGGTACAGCAAATCTTCATGAAATCCTTAAAAGAAAAAGAAATAAAGCGAAGAATCACACTAGGTTGGCAAGTTTTCAGTGAGGCAAGTTGGTCTCTAAAGAACTAGAATGCACTGGCTCCAAGATGCCCATGAGAGAGAGATATCTGGTGAATCTAGAAGAAGAAATATTCCCAAGGACAGACTAACAGGCTGCCGCTGCTACTGCTGCTACTGCTGCTGCTGATGAGGATGATGATATATGGAACATTGTGTCTTCGTGACTGATATGCAAAACGCACACGTATGTACATGCACACAGACACAGACAAACACACATATTATATGTATGTATATACTTAAGTTTTTTTGTATCTGCAAAAAACGTAGGGTACTTTATATTTCAATCAAAATTCTTAAAACTTTAATGTATTTTTGTACTGTATTTCATTACATTCTGACAAAATGTTTTATTGTTTTTTCAAACGATTAATCGATCATTATTGATAATAATCAATTGCTTTAAAAAGTTATAAGAATGACGAAAATTTTTGTCAGATTGCAATTATATACAGAACTATAAATATTGGTTAAACAGGAATATTTCCCCGAACCATGTGATTCAAATATTCAAAATACGAACATCCTAGATATAAAAAAAGCAAGTTGTAAAAAAACGACACAAATGAAATTTATTCTATTTTGCTCGAAGTTAACTGATCTATTTATTGTCATAGGGAGATTGCCACTGTAACTGAACTAATTATTGAAGCTCCATTTCACTCAAGTTTCTTAATTTAAGCAGACAGCGGAATTTGAAGTTATTGAGGAAAATAATGAACTATTTGTTCCGTCTGCCACATTTTTTAATCCCCAGCCAACCTCTCTAAACAACAACTACGTGCGCAAAGGAGAGATAGGTTCGATTATTGCTTGGAGGGGAAAAAATTGTATTTTGATTGGAGACTTTTTTTCAACGTCTGGAAAAATTACCAATGGGTAAATGCAAACGATTCTTAGTCTGGCTGAAGGGGGAATAATGGCGGTTTTTTTCTCTCAGCATACTCAACCATTGACACATCAGCGTGAGGGCTCAGACAGGAAGCGAGATGAAGAGCAGAACACAATGGGTGGGAAGATAGGAAAGAAAGAACAAAAACAGAGACGAGAGAGAAAAAGAAAGAGATGACAGTGACCCAAATAATAATGGACAAACAAAGGGGTTGATTTCGAAAACGCAACGATAAACTTTTTTCTTTCTAACTATATATATATATATATATATATATACACATACACACACATATATATATATATATATATATATATATATATATATATATATATATATATATATATATATATCGATCGTTCGTTCTTAAACATGATCAAGCTGTAGCGAAATATTCAATTCAATTATATAGAATTATATTATAATAAAAAATAGTTATATGAACATTTAGCTGTACAATGATGCCTTTCAAAGCGGATGGATCTGCAAATAAAATTTCGCCTGGTGATAGGTCCCAATGGCGCCTACAAAATACTCTTAGGAAAATATTTTCATCAAGATTTCGTGAATTATTTTCTAGATTCAAATCTAGTAACTGGGTTTTGACGGATTTTGGTTGAATTATAATGAAATTATTTCTTCATGGCATTATTTACTTATTTTCGTGGTATTTATTTATAACTTAAAAAAAACTATCAATTATTTACAAGGTTATCACCAAAGTTTTAGGGCCCTGATATTTATTCGAACAAATTTTTAATTTCGTTTTTGTTCATACTCATATTTACATATATATTAATATATATATGCATATATATATATATATATATGCATATATATATATATATATATATATATATATATATATATATATATATATATATATATATATATATATATATATATATATATATATATATATATATATACATTGTAAATCAGGAATCAATAATATTTTTATATCATAGAGCTCTCGATACATTCAGCATTCAATATTTAACCTTTAAACATATTTGTTTCTGCCTTGTTTGAATCAGGTGAATGATTTGATTTATTTTGGATTCCAATTTCAAAAGTTTTGAAGGTTTTTTTTGTTTTTTTTTCTATTGTGTATGACCTTTTCCTTATCCTATCTTAATATCTTTTCCCGTTTTTCTTTCACTTATTCAGTAGTTATTCATTGCTTGTCATATTTTTTGTTCGACAAAGTGGAGATGCTTCGTTCGCTGGTAGTAATGAATAATAAATCAAACGAAGATACAGTAGACATTTTACTTATCAGTACGTTGTTGAAACACCAGCTCTCGGTGATATGCTTCTAGTCTGTAAATATTCATTTTTTCTTAAATTTATTTCTCAGGATTAGGGTTCTGTTTTATATGACCTTAGTTGTTAGTTTTTCTATTCTAGGTTTGGTCTGTTTCGGAATATCAAAATAATTATGAAAAGATGATAGGATTGTTCTCGAAGTGGCTGCAAGTATAGAATAATGATAATGTCAATAATAATGCAGCTCCTGCAGTTGTTAATGATAGCGAGGGGGATAAGTGTGCAATGATAGTCAATATTCAGTATACTTGTATGTGGGCTGTTGAATAATGTTTTTCAATACAAATTGAAAATATATATATATATATATATATATATATATATATATATATATATATATATATATATATATATATATATATATATATCCTTTCAAAACTTATTGGCTTGACCATAATGAAATAGTAGCAGAAATTAAAAAATATGTTAACGAGGATATAGTAATAGAATGAATGAATAATATACACAACAATAAATGTATTTGTATCAATGTTAGGGAATTGAGTTACCATAAGAGATGGATCCAATCATTGTATTGACTGGAACCAGGGAAAGGCGAAAACCTTTGGCTCAGGTCCATTTGTATGTCTTGAAGGTGGTCGGGTGGGACGGAAGATAGAACATGGATTGCTAAGTAACAAATGGTATAAGTGTAATAATGGATTAGCCAATTGATGTGTAATTATCTGCTACAAAAGTGGTTTGGTTGCAATCACGTACATAAGGATGTTCTATACGATAATTCAAAGGGAAAAACTGGTTGATGGAAGCAAGATGGTATATTACATGAATATGTTAATATGGGATTACAAGAAAAAATATTAGTTTTTCAGTTGAATATGTTGGTTGGAAATCAACTCAACTTCTACTTAGTATTTTCAAAGATGATATGTTGGTTTGCATGTAGTCTAAGATTAAATCCGATACAACAGATTAAATATTCACATAGAATTGACACGGACGGTGAATCTCGTGTTTTGGGAGTAAAACTAAGTAAGCTGTTTTTCCCAAAGTTGAATAATAAAAAATATAACAAATCATCCAGGTGCAAAACATTATCATAATATGAAAAACTAGCAATATGCATGACAAAGCTGAAATGGAGGTGGTGTTTGTTTATCGCTGCTGGGGTGCTAAGTTAATATAACTGTTTTGTTTTTAGAATCCCCGAAACGGTTACATGGTAAGAAACGGAGGATACCAACAAGAGAAAATTATACGTTGCACCATTATAACAAATATATGAAAAACATTTTTTCAAAATATGGAAGAAAAATACATTAACAGATATTGGGAAATTAACGATTGAAGTGGCACAGAAAAGTTCTTTTCAAATGAGTTTTTTTTAATGTGTTTAATATCTAAAGATGTAAATTTTTTAGCCTATATACACAAATAGATAGAGAGAGAGAAAGAGAGAGTTGGAGAGAAGCTGAAAAATGTATAGTCAGAGACAGATGTGAGTTTATTTCAAAACTTTTTGATTTTTTATCAAAGATAATGAGCGCAAAAAAGAGATATTTAGCTAATTTGATGATATCTATATATTAGTGTGTATAACACTATCAAACGCTTCTCTCAAAGACTTGTGTTCGTACATCATAGTGTAGATAATTGTACTTGCATATAAAAAGAGAAATCTTCCTTGAACACTTTAGTATTGCAAACTTTACTGCCAAAAAACTATACAGTTTTGGATAATTAGGAACGAATCGATCATTTCAATTCACACAGTTAATTGGTGAAGCTCTTAGCAATTGAAACATAGCTAAGGGCAGTTTTGCCATTAACTACTATGATAATATTAAAAATAATTACATGTATTTTTCACACGACACTTTCAAAAGTCATAAAAACAAATATGTATTGGTGTTTCTGTGTATGTGAGTGCGTAGATTTTTTCATGTATATAAATATATATTCAATTTTTCAATAAGATATGCAAGGATCTATATATATATTGATATGCATGTGCATGGGTGAGTGTTATTCATATAATTTTTTTGCACACACACACACACACACACACACACGCATCTCTAGTTCTGAACTTGGGAAAGAAAGGGTTTTATATTAATACTTTCCCCAATTCTTCATCTTACGAATTGCATACACTTGTAACGATGAAATTGATGTTTTTACATGTTCGGGCGCCTTTTCGCCAATGAAACAATTATAGACACTCTTATTTCATTAATGGTAACAATCACGAATGCACATATGCACTAAATTGTTGTTTTTAAGGAATCTGACTCCACTTCTAATTTTCCCTTGGTGGGTGACTTTATCTTACTTAACGAAAATGCAAGTGTCAATTTTCAAGCGAACTTAAATCATCCAAATTTTTTCAACCAAAAAATATATATTTGGAGGAGAAAACAATTTTCAAACATTTGAAACGGTTCAGAATTACATGATTCAGCATTTTTCACTTGTCACATTTTAGCTGCAGATTATATCAACAAAAAAGAAGAAAAACTACCAATTTCAACACTCAACCTTATGAAGGATGGTCTCCCAACTTTACCAATACTGTAATTTGTCACCCCTGGGATAATTCTTTTTCTTTCGAACCAGGGGTTTCTTTTTTTTTTCCTTTTTATTTCTTTGAGTTCTCATTTAATCTTTTTACATGATAATTCTTGAAAATGACTGCATACCTTAATACCTTACTTTCAAAATATGGAAGAAAAGGAACGGAACACTTTTAAAATACAATTGCTTTTTGAATATAAAGCCTCTTCAGCCCACAAAATCTACTATATAAATTAATCCTTCTAAAATATGACACATCTCCATTGGTGAATCTACTCTTATGGATTGAAAGAAAAAAATTACTGGAAATGACTTTTACTAAAGTATAGAAATATTATATTTACTCCAACCTTGGATTAATTTTTTTCCTGTTTATTATACCAACTTGTTTCGCTTTTCAGCTTCATTAAAGTAGTAATGTTGAATGGAAGAATATAGAAAAAGTCGTCCTTCCGAGTGAATATCATACCGCGTGTCCACAAAGGGTAATTATATCAAATTGCGACAGAACTGCAAAAGTAAAAAAATAGGAACAGGTACGAACTAAGATTGAAGAAGTCTTCAGGGTTTCGCTTTTGTCCCATCAAGTGGACAATAACACACCCACACGCACACACATACACACATACACACACAATAACTGACATAAGATAAACACTGTTTCATATATAAATTTGTTTCACGAATTGCAACCGCCCAATTATTTTCCTTGACTAAAATATATATATATATATATATATAAACAAAATAAAGCTCACAAGTACGTGATAATGATTAAATAAATCAATTAAAATAGAAAAAAATGTCGGCACTGTTTAGTGAAACGTCATTTGTCACTTCTCCCTTGCCAAACTGAATTTGTGAATGATCGTTTTGGCTGGCAACGTGAATTGAAAGGATACCAAGACACGCATTCACATTTTAACAAAGATTGATTTTCCATGATTTAACTGACACTGTTCATTCCAAATGTTGGCAACCGGCAAGCAAATGACTAGCAGTGGGACTAGTTATAGTCAAAGCATATAGATTATAGAATTACTTTTCAGCCACATTGACTAAATTATCTGCCCTCATCTATGTATAAAATATCTACTTGTGAACTGAATTATATCATATGTATAAACATCGTATTATGTGAAGTTAGGAGATAAAAAATAAAGAACAAACAAATTAGGTATTAGATACCTAAAATGCATGAAAATCCGATGAGTGCTCAAGTTATTGCAGCCTCAAGAGTTTGTAGCAGTAAACCTCTTAGCAAAGCTACATTCAATTTGAAATATATCCAAGTATATCATAAGTAAATTCTATAGTAATTAAGATTTATTTTGGGTGGTGAATAGTTCTATGCCTGATAAAGAAAAATTGGACATGGAAAAGGGGCTAAATCTATTTCTACTTACGATTTTAGTACTCTTTATATCTACATTTTTCATAAACATCTTCAAATAGTAGATTTGGCATTTGAAGGAAGAAATAGTAAATATATTAGTTTTACACTCTAAAAATCTTTGCAGGGTAAAATTGCTGGGCAATTGTTAGTCATTTTATTGGGGAACGTTGCTTTAAAATAAGTGATAAATTATTTCATCCGATCATTATTATCCCGATGGGATTTGATTCTGCACCCTGCTATGCGAATTTGTATTAACATAGACGTGTATATGTATACATGTACAAGTAATGTAGCAATGAGCAAGCGAGCTCATTTTAGGTTTGTACCCGTTTTTATTGATAACTCATGCTCTTGTAAGCATGAAGAATTTGGAAATGCGTATTATACTATATACCTGAGGGATCTTGAACTGAAATGTGAGCATAACGGAATGCAAGCAACGTTCCAAGATTTGAGAATGTAAAGTTTGATAAACGAGACGTATGCCATTCCATTCCATACGTATGCATTTTATACAAGTAGTATTCCATCTTATATATTTACAGAAGGATATTTAAGGATAGTAAGAGATACATTAAGCTATATTGATTGATTTTTTACCGAAATTCTTTTATTTGGTAGAGAAAAAAGGTCATTCAAGGCGGGGTGAGTTTTTTTAGACGATTCAATATATCCATGACTACACATCCTGGCCCGTTTAAAGCTTATCAGTTTATCAGCTGGACATTATAAAATGATAACAAAAATCTAAAAAATGTTAACAAAAGTATAATACAGTATAAATTAATCATCATCATCATCATCATCATCAGTCTTTCAACGTCCGTCTTTGGACATAGACCTTCCCCAGGATCTGCCACACTTCTCTGTCATGGATGTTGCAGAGCCAGTATTTTCTGAATTTGTCTAGTTCATCTCTCCATCTTGTTTTTGTCGATCTTAGTTTTGCATGTGGTCTTTGGAGATCCATGTTGTGAGTCGTGATGTCCATCGGTTGTCTTCCTTTCTCGCAGCATGACCAGCACATTGTCATTTGAGTTTTCAATTCTATGATGCCTCTACCCCCGTTTCCTTTCTGTAATATTGTGCTATCTTGTAATCTCTCCATGTGAGGCTGAGCATGATTCTTTCATGCGCATGTTGCATGCTTCTCAGTTTGTGGGTTTGAATAATGTACATCAAATTAGATAAATTTGTATTAATGTTAGGAGAATTGGGAAATCAAAAGAGATGGATCTGGTCTTTGTCAGCGTGGAAGATCCTTGTATTGATTAAAATCATGGAGAAATGGGGACATTTCGGCCAGTTTTTTATTTTTCTGACTGATAGGCAGTTGGGTAGGGTCGGAGATTGAAATGGGGTGCCAGGTAACCCACTGTCTGATCAAGATGGTTTTCATGCCGTTTGAGATTAAAACTAATGCAACTGATGTAATAATGTTAGTGAACATTCAAGAGAAGTGATGTAAACAACGAGTTATGTCTGTTGTTACACTTACTGATCCGACGTTGTTAAATACGTTTCAGGGGTAAGTTATGTAAGTGGGCCCATTGTTTCAAAAAAATAAGTTGTGTATAGAATAAAATGACATCCACATACAAAACATCATGATAATATCATATATAAAAGAAAATAATAACCTCATGTATGACAGACAGCTTTCTCGTTGTATTACAACTGTTCAGTTTGGCTATAGATTATCCAACATCCCTTCCAGTAGCACAAGGTAGGATTGAAAACTTTATATATATATATATATATATATATATATATATATATATATATATATATATATATATATATATATGAGGGATGACAGTTTTGGGGGCAGATCATTAATGGTAGTGAGGAAAACTACGGGAATGATTTGAAAATAGAGCAATGAGACCAGGATGGAATTTGAATCGACACTATTTTTCCGGGGTCTGCGTTAACCGATTGATCCATCAGGAACCTGACGTCGCAGTTATTACCGTACATAATCGATTCTAACATAATTTCGTTCCTAAAACTTTCCTCATTTCACGTTGTTGAGTACCAATCTCCATCACACACACACACACACACACACACGCACGCACACACACACACACACACACACACACACACATATATATATATATATATATATATATATATATATATATATATATATACATACATATATATATATGACAACACAAACGGGCATCATATACAGCACTGACACACACATCCACCGGACATAAAAATGCGCATGGGTCTATTTTCCCTCAGTACCACACACGCAAACTATGACATTCAGAAAATATTGGATACATCATATGTGTAGTGTGTATGTGTGTGTGTGTGTTTAGCTGTGTCCTTTTTTTCTGTTTACTTGTACACACACTTATATATAGACCATAAACAGAAGCCTTTCTATAATTTTTCAGTTGCGACAGGTAGGCACTAAGCATCAGGGAATTTTGTCGAGGATTGCTTCGTTTGAATAGAATCTGATGAAATCTGACACCTGTTAACAAACAGCAGGGCTCTCTATAGCTTTAACTGAAGCCCAGAAGGAGTTGGAAATATGAAAAGAATTCATTAATGTCAGAAGAAATCATGTCTATCGTTACCTATCATTAAATACGCAATTACGAGCATATACAATGATTTAATGATTTTCCCAATATATATATATATATATATATATATATATATATATATATATATATATATATATATATATATACTAAAAGAGCACCAGGCGTTGCCAGGATGTCAAATATACAGAAGAATTCATGTGCAAAAATTTTTATTTGAACGCACGTATATATATATATATATATATATATATATATATATATATATATATATATATATATATATATATATATATATAATGATGATTTTTTCAGTCTGGTACGATGTGCAAATACTAAGGCTCTCTTTATAAGATGAAACATGTACTGTGCGTTGTGAAGTACGTAAGAGCTGTCCTAGGTGAATATAACACGTGTATTTTTATATATAAAAGTAGTTCAGGAACTTTCAAAAAATTATTTTAGAAGAGGAAGAGTATAATTAAACATGATTTTTTATACGTAAAATTGTGTGAAAAGCATAAGATGAATATGATTGAAAATGAAACCCAAATTTATTTCATGACTTTTCTAACGGAAGGATTAAAAGGAAATGAATAAATATAACTTATAATCTCGTGTTATTACATATATATATATATCGTGTTATTACATATATTATATATATATATATATATATATATATATATATATATATATATATATATATATATATATATATGTATTATTGATTTGATATTTTTTATTTTTGTCTCATCAGACAATTATTTTACAGTGTGACTTCTGAGGATCGTCTGATCAGATTCGAATGTTTTTTTTTCTAATACATGATTTACATCGTTCTTCGAAAACACTGACCTAATTGATAGTATTTAGCATTTACTTCTTTTGCAAATATCTTTATTTTTATCAGATGTATGTGCATGTCATCGGTGTATATTTTACTCGTATGTAATTGGATATATACACACGTGTGTGTGTGTGTGTGTGTGTGTGTGTGTGTGTGTGCATGTGCGTGCGTGCGTGTGCAATGTATATTAGTATCTGACAATGTGAAATAAGGAAAAACAGTTTCAGGAAATGAATTTTGCTCGAACTGAATTATCTAAAACAGTGAGCAAAATAACAGCGACGATTGGAAAATAAAAGAAATGATCCCCAGGTGGGATTTGAACCCATAGCTTATTTTTACATGGGGGTACCTTTGTAGCTTAGGTCAGCGTGCGTCAATTCAGGATTAGTCATGAAAATCAGATTCGATAAAGCAAAAGTGATTAGATAATTTATTGATTTGTTCTTGATTTTGGTATTAGATTAGAAGTTGTTGATCAATATATATATATATGTATATATATATATATATATATATATATATATATATATATATATATATATATATATATATATATATATCAAATCATTATATAATGAATAAAGTTTTTCCAATCGTTCATCACCGATTGTACATTCTGCTTCACTTCACAAAATTTTCAAATGAGTCATTATCCATTTTATAGCCACTCTAAGGATATCATTCCATCTATTAAGAAGGGCTTGCCTCGTGGTTGGGATGTTTTCTGTGTTTTTTTCTCCCTATTTTCTGTGAATGGCGTTTAAGCCTAGATGACGATTCCCCTCTTTTTTTTTATTAGGCAATCTACACAAAAAAACAGTTACTTACAGTGTTAACGCTATGTGGTATACTGTCCTAGAACAGTGTCGACCCATGGCATCTTGCGGCACAATATGCAACCATATCCAATTCATGAACAATGATCGAATATAACTTCTTCTGGTGGTTGATGTGGGTAATTTGCACCATCATATATTGTATAATAGCAGTCCTACAAATGACTAACTGGCAGAGCGGGTGCAGATTCTTTTCTCTTTATTGGTCAATGTGTGTGTGTACAGGCCCTTCAGGGTCATATTTCAGGGGCTACAACCTTGAAAGTATACATGTGCACGCCACCAGACAACATATAAAAAGATGACTTTTCAAAAAAGTGCTTCTTGAGTCTCTGTGGTCATTTTGGACCAACAATGACAAAACCTCATGCAGGTATTTTTAGATAATTCTGGATAAATTATCTGTTTCATTCACATAATTTCAGTCAATTTCATAAATACTTACTTATAGTACACGCACGGGCTACGGTGAATCATTTATGCGAGGAACAGATGTTTTTAACTTGCTTGCAAATAGTCTACGTCGTTCATTTATATTCGTCTATCGCGTTTTTTTTCTCTCTTTAGAGTTTGTTTGTAATCAAGTTCATATGGTTTCCCGTTTTAGGATTTTCCATTCTCTTCTTTGGCGTGAGGTCAGCATTAATCTGATTACAATCCTGACCCCGCAGCTTTTTCAACCGTCCATCGATCCAAAAGGCCCCTTTATGCGTCTGGGGAAATTGCCAATGTTGAAATTAAACAAGAAAACAAAAATCAAACCACTGGTCACTCTAAGTATGTTATCCATTAATCGATACATCAGAGTGGACATTGTATGAAGAGGTCGTAGCTATAAGTAACTTCTAGGATAGGGTTCCGCAAAGTAATGGTCGTGACCATAGTTCCTTGAAAGCTGTGCACAAAGAAGTTTAATGTACACAAAAAAATTAGTTACTTAAGCTCATTTAAGAATTAATAATCATTATCATTGTTTTAAGTATGATCATGATAGATTATATAATTTTGAAAATGATCCCTAAGCTAACCATTTCTTTGAATTAGTGAGCATTTTTGTAGAATCCAATCATACTACGTTATTTCATAGAATGCAGCTATAAGAGGTAAGCAGTGCAGAAATAATCTTGAAGCAAATTCAAGTATACATTTGCATGGACATTTAATGCGCTCATACTTCTTTCACACGAAAAGAATTGCCCAACATATATGAAAATATATTATGATCTTACTGTTAACAATTTGTTAAACTCAAAGACTCGACTTTTTGTCAATCTGCAATCTGGAGTTGACTTTTCTTTTACCGTAAAAAGAACAAAAACAATCATCATCAAAATTAGGGATGTGAACCAGTATGTAAAGGAGAATTCACATCCTGTGCCGGGATTTGAACTCAAAACCGAAGAGGCTGTCTTAATGACTTAGCTTAATTGTCAAAATATAAAATTTGCTGTAATCATCTTCAGTCAATAGAAATAAGCGGGTAGCAGTATCCAGGCTTATGTAACTTAAATCTATTAAATAACAAGAGTAATAGTAGCTTTTGAATTGTTGAAAAAAAGACAACAGAGAAGGGGAGGGATCCTAAGCAAGACACTATTTATACACCTACAGTACGAAGAGGTAGCTCTGCACATCTACACATTTTGAGCAAACATGAGTTTAGTTGCATTTAAACTGTGAGAGTGTCAATTGGTTCTTTTGTAAGTTATGTCAAGAAATGTCAGGTGCCGTATCGTTTTGCAATCGTCTCAAGTTACTCTCAACCACCAACTGGGATCAGCCTGTGTACCCAGTTCTTTCTTAAGCTCAAGCTGGTCCCTTGGAGGATATACAACTTTGTGCTCTCCTGGCTGCTACTAAACGAGGGGTAACGATCAGACCAAAGCCATAAATACTTCATATTACAATTCTGTTGAGACCTGAGGAGTACCGGATTAACAGGAAATAGACTGAGACTGAGACTAGGAAAGGTAAGAATCAGATCCCCGTAGCTCTGGATAAAATAGCATATGATGACGTGAATGACGTCACATCGATCGCTTGTCACCTCTGAATCTATTTTCACACGTAATAAAAACCGTGAGGAACTCTGAGACGATGCGAAACCTGTAAAGTATGGAGCTTGAGCAGGGACGGCTGCGGTATGGTCAGCGTAAGGGTACTTATTCTACTTTTAGAATCACAACCAAAAAGTAGTGGGTCGGTGCAGAACCTCAGGAAATCAGGAATTATTGCAGAATTACTGAGCGAACCGAATGTAAGGTAGCCGGATCAGTGAAGGTCTACTTTACTCAGTAGAAATCTAAATTCATTCATCATCTTCAATATAAATGATGTTCGTTCTTCTCTAATGAAATCTTTCTATTATAAAAACACAATATACTGTGGCAGAGTCTCTTCTGAAAGTAAATGAGTGGATTGTGTCGAACTGCTAAGCAGTCTGCCATCATAATCATATAAAATAATTTTCGGTACGTCGTAGTGAGGTTACTTATCTCCAGTGTTAGAAATTTAGATATTTTATATCTGAATCTAGATTATTCTGAAGAGCTGAAGTCAAAGGAGTTATTTTATAGAAACTAAAAAGTAGGATGGACAATTTTTTTTCTCGAAAACCACTCAAAAAAGCTTTTTTTTCCTCGAAGATCAAGCATAAATATAACCAGCATAAATCCTATCTGTGATATCACAGGCGTTTTTCAATGGGAAAACGGTCGAAATAACGAAACTTCAAGAAACATCTAGATTCTGCAGAATCTAAATGTTATTGATAAACAGTCAAAATTGACCCACAAAGATCAAAAAAGCTTTTTTCCTGCGAATTGAATAAAAAAACATTTTAGAGAGGTTCCACAGCACTGTCATAGCTACGTTGGAGCATACAAAAACATTTCAAAAAAACACATGATTGTATAGAAAAGGATAAAATGCCTCATCCTCTGTGGAAGCTGCAGTTTTCCAAATTGTTATCAATCAATCGATCTCTCTTGTTTGACAAGAAGAAGAGACGTTGCTTTACAAAACTTCCTTTTAACAAGAAATCTATTCAGTAATGACGACGTTGGCTTGCTTTGTCGACAAGCTGACATAGTTGGGGCGATTGACGCCCATAATTGTGTTGTTATGTGTCTTTATGGTGATGGTAATAGACGTGATAACATTCAGATTACTTAGCAGCAATCTGAATTTTACATTATATTCGATAAAAAAGAAGGATTTGTTGATGCATAATTTGAGATCTCATTCTAAATCACACACACACATGGACACATGTTCACACGCAAAGAAATACACACTCTCATTGATATTCAGTATTGTTGATAAGGTGGTGAAATGTTGATCAAGGTCAGTTGGGAACATCTCGGGATATATAAAGCACTTAAATTGGAAGAAAACTTTTCTTTGAGACAATTCGTGACTTGCCTCTTGAAAATCCTAACCGAACAAGGTAATAATAAAGTAATGCCTACCTTTGAGCAATTGTCAGGAAACTAAACTCGCAGATCATTTTTACAGTCTCCAGCACGCCCAGATGATAATTATGGCCGATGTGAATATAAAAAGAAGTTTCTCCACTGGGTGACTAAAAAGAAGCTAGATTTTTTCCATTTTCCCATTCCAAACTAATTTTTTGGCTATACATGTGCACTCAAAAACATGCAATAACTTCTGAAATACGTGGATGTTTTAATTTTATGTTGAAAAATATTTTTTTTTAAATCTAAAATCTAAGCATTAATAATCAGAACAATCGCTTGATTTTCAGAACAAAATAAGAAGGGAGGAGCAATAGATATTATAGATCATATAAGAAATATTATAATTGATGCAAAATATATGAATCAAAATCAAATTGAAACATTCAAACACTTCAGGAGCTTCATTAAAATAGGATTTGAACAAAATATCTCTTGAAATGAAATTGAATTATCCAAAGATTCAAAGAGCTGTGACATTTGTGGCTGTTAAGTAAGCTTGAAAAGAGGGGGAAAATGGAGTACAGTCACAGCAACTCCTTTATAAGGTTACATAAAGACTCTAGGTCCTTCTAGCTCCAAAAAGTAGTGAAACAAGGTGGTACAAGCTCACCCAAACTCTTCGCAACCTGCCTCAGGACGATCTTCCAAAACCTATATTGGGAGAATAGAAGAATCAAAATGGAAAGCGAATATCTGACCAACCTCAGTTATGCAGACGACATCGCCCTTCTCGCAAAAAATTTGTGTGACCTCCAACTGATGATAGATGAACCAAAAAGAAAGCAAGGAAGTCGCCCTAAACATGAATTTCATTAAATGAAGGTCAAGTACAAGAAAAACATCGAGAATGAGAATATGACCATCAAAATCAAAGATGTAGAACTGGGTAAAGTAAAACACTTTATCTACCTAGGACAACAATAAAACCTTTAGAAGAAGAAAAAATCAAGCGCAGAATCACTCCAGGATGGCAAGCTTTCGGCAGATTCAACTTTCAAGAAATAAGAGGATCCAATTAATCGTAAAGTGAATTATGCTACCTATGCATTCTCCCGATAGTCACTTATTGAGCTTACAAAAGACAGACCCACAAACTGAGAAGCATGCAACGAGTGCATGAGAGAGTCATGTTCAACCTCACAGGAAGAAATCACAAGACAGCGCAGTATATTAGGGGAAAAAACAGGAATCCAAGACATCAATAAAACCCAAATGGTAATGGACTGGTCAAGTAGCAGGAATGGCAGACAACCGATTTACATCATGACTCACAACATGGATTCTAAGCTGAAGCCAGCCGAATACAAGATTGAGAGATGAACAAGACAAATTCAGAAAGTACTGGCTCCGTGACGCCCACGATAGAGAAATGTGGTAATATCCTGGGTAAAGTCTATGTCCAACAACGGATGGTGAAAGACTGATGATGATGATGATGATGATGATGATGATGATGATGATGATGATGATGATGATGATGATGGAAGACGGTCCAATGCGACGTCTGAACATTTGTGGGCTTCTGTAAATACGGAAAATGCAGACGTTGGCGTAGCTATCAATGTTTCATTAATGTTTTTAAAATTTAAATGGAGCTTATTTCAAAAGGTTTGTGCTTCTAACTGTGAAAAGAAATACATCTATGTGTGCAATATTTATTGTAAAATTTGCCTTTTTCTGTTCGGAATGGAACATATAATGTTTGGTTTTAGTTCATTTTGCACACAGTAAAATCAGTTGATATTTGAACCAAAACAAATGAAATAATTGAATAGAAATAAAGTACCAATAAATTCACTTTCCCTCTATACAGTGGAAATAATAATTACATAATACATGAAAGTTTTACGTCTTTTGTGATATGCTGGGTTTGGGGTGATCAATCAAAAATTAGAAAAGGGTGTGATCACTTAAAAATCCACAGGGGTGTGCGTGTGTATGTGTATGCGTCTGCGAGCGTCTGTGCTTCTTAGAATAAAGGGAGACATCGTTACATCTATTGCATCAATAGTTAAAATCATCCGTTCAAATTTTTGATAATGATATTTTTTTAACCGTACCTTGTTACACCTACACATTAACCTTTTGTTTGTAGCACAAACACACATATATGCATATCCATACTATATAGTCGAACTCCAAGAGAGTTGACTTTATTATTACAATTAGTCAGACCGTATATTGAAAGAGGGAAAAAGAAAGAGTAATGGCCTGACGTCATGTGGTGTCAATTTACGACCTGTTAATACATGAGGTTCGGTCAGATATGAGTTTTACCTTAAAATAGCCAATTTTGTCCTCATTAAGAACACAAATCTATCTCCATCAAAGATGATGAAATATACAGATTTATACTGATAACAGTGGACCATCACTAATTCCGCTACCAGTAATCCGAATCAGAATATTAGCTCTATAGACGTTACGATATATCACTCAAACATGATTACTGGTGTGGATGGTGCAAATGTTATCAGCTTGTGAGTGAGTGTGATATTAAGAATAAGAAGGCAACAACGAACAAATTCCCTGTTAATTATCACCATCAGCACGAATCTTGAATAATGGTGTTTTCAGATCTATGTCTGGTAACACTTCTACGGTCACCCCTGCCTGTTAGTGCAGACACACAAACGCATATCCATCATTTATTTTGAAAGAATTTTCCATCAGATCATAAAAAATCTTTTTCACCCGAGAAAATATAAATTCGTATTGCTACTAAGTGATCAGAATATTATCATCTTGCTTATTCGCCCCCTATTCCAGATCCATTCCCCACAATTGTTAATAAGGTTACTAGTTTTCCCCACTTCCATTTAACTAAGTCACAACAAAGAGCAATTTCAAATAGTTCTTTTAGTTTTTCTCGCATAGAATCAGGAAGCTTTATATTAAGAAATAATTTGATTCTACAATTGTACAGTGTTGTTACTCAGAGAATAAAAGCGAAATAATCAAATAAATATTCACCACAAATTTTACGTGTACCTAATACCCTTATTCCCCTCGTGGATTCTCGAATTCGAGAACCAGCTGGAAATGTATTTCAACTTTTGCAAATGGTTTTATATTCATAATATAACTATGAAATTATAGTCATCACAGACTTTCTGTCTTTTATTGGATATTCCGTTTTTCCATCATGCCTTCTACATAATGAATAAATAGATGTCTCTACGTAATGAATAAAAAAAACAACACTTGTTAACGAGTGATTCTAGGATAGATTGAAAGCTCCTAAAATTGAAAGAAAAAACTATTCAAAGAAATAATTCGCTACTCATGTTAAGTACATCTTAACCACTTGTGTTTATTTTTTTTAACTGACTTGTGTGAGTGTGGGACGTATTTACTTGCAATAAACTGCAAGACTAACCTCTTATCTTTTCAGAAAATGTTCAACTACCGATGAAATATGTTGGTAAATATTTGGAATGAATATTGATAAGATAGTGATGCTGCAGGAATTTTTTACACAAATATCTGGAATTGGAGAAAGATACAAGAATATATAATGCAAAGTCATAAGGCATTAAGAAATGATGTTGATAACGATTCATCATAGTTTCCCAGAAATTGAGTTTGGCCGAAAAAGCATCGACATAACCATACGGATGAAAACAGCAAAGATAGGAAATTGGCCAATTGTCATCAGCAGCAGCAGCTCCACCACCACCAGCAGCATCACCAGCAGCATCACCAGCAGCAACCTTTTAACGTTTAGCGTAGGACATAAACTTTTTCAAAGATTCGCCAGACTTTCGATAATGGGCCTCGCAGAGCCAATGCTTAATGAACTTGTCACACCACATGTTTTGCCGATCATAATCTCGCATATGATATTATTGCAATACAACCAGCCCCTTGCCATTTGAATTTTAATCTGGTTTCTATAATACCTCTGACCCCTGTTTCCTAAAAATGTTTTAAAAGCGTGGTGAATGTCAATTATTTCCTTTGAACGTTGCTTTTGAGATTTGAACAGTGATAATTGGAAATCTACGTTATTCCCAATTGGACAACAGACAAATTTTCACATTTCTAATCACATAAAATAAGAAAAACATTGCATATGAATATCGGTATCTTTGTTACACAAGCAAAAATTAAAATGGAATGATAGCCATTTTTCTATACTCTTTGCATATAAGTAATTAAAAAATAGGCCTGGTTTGTCACTCAATAGAAACCGTCACTTGTAAAGGGACTTTTTGGCAAGATGCCTCGTAGCGGGTGATCAATTAACAAATTAGACAAAAGAAGACCAATGAATAACTTTACTGCTTTTGATTGATTAAATTTTGAATATCAGAAAATTTCATCTTTTTTCTTACTCAAATAGATCTGCTCATTACATCAAGAATAACAAGAAATTATTGTTAACAAAATAAATCGGTCTAAAATACATTATTCGAAGTAATCACAATAAGCAGTTTGACCTAAAGATCTTTTGCTCAGTATTATCGACCAGGTATTGCTGCATGAAAAGTGACCATAATAAGCGACTTCCACTGTGTATTTTATCTATACTTGTAAGGAGAATTATATTTTGCCTCATTTATCATCGATTTCCAGCCAATGTGTTTCTTATATATATAAATAAAAATAAATTGTGATCCCTGTTCCGATAGAACGTTGAGCAAATGTTTTTATTCTTGCCCATCTATCACTAGTCCTGAAAGATTCCTTCTTGGGACTTCTTCACTGGCTGACATTTTGATATAAGCCAGTGTCAATATTCTGCTAAATATATGTTTTTTTTTTTGTTGATCTTTTTCATTAGGTTCCTGATGATGCATTCTCTGGAAACTCCCTCCCCCCATTATCGTTTGAAATCCTTAGGTGTCATTATGCATATTCGACGAACTACACCTTGAAATGTGATTTTTAGTCTCTGGTAGTGAATGTTATTAGAAACCGTAAATGGAAGCTGTCAATATAAGTTTCTTTAGTTTTCAAGCTGGTCCGACTAGCTAGCTAGCTGTCAGGGTATGGGAGTCATTCATACAAGCAGCACCAATGGGACTAAACGGCCGAACTTTTCAATATTTATTCGTATATCATATTTACTGAAGACCTTTTTTGTTTATTTCTTTTTAATTCATCCTATGAATGGGTGTTTAGACGAGTGTTCAATTACTGTGAAAGTTCATAAACTTACATTGCAATTAGATTTAATTAAACTTACTTATGAATCGATCACTTATTTCGTGTTACACGTGCTCCTAGAAAATTCAGATGTTTTCTATAATCACAGCCACATAAATAGCGAGAGTAGTGACTCATTCTTCGACCACAGTCATTTCCAAAATTTTTAATTGATCACCCCTACCAAAGCATGCTTCCTTAAGACGTTAGTCACATGATGGTTTCTATTTAGTGACACCAGTGAACTGCTTTATCTATTTTTTGTTTTTTCTCCATTGAACTACGCATTGCAAATTCTTTTCTCGAAGATGAATAGTCCTGAGCACAGACTTAATGGGGGAAACAATCTCAATACTATTAAGAACAATTTTTAACCTCTTAAAATTGGATGAAATATAGGAAGTGTGTTTTCGCCTCTTCGCTCTTTGCAATCACTAAAAAAATAGATGAGATGCGGTCGATACAAAGCATCGCGAGACTAACGTCTTTTGGCTGCATGTTATGTTGGGAGTGATCATGTAAAAATGGGTGACCATTGATTAGATCCCTTTTCTGTCCTTTTTATTGGCCGGTGATCACTAAAAAATGTTAGAATTTCAATACAGAACGAGAGTTGAAGCCATCAGACTCAGACTAAAAGACCAGCTTAGCATAAAGTTTCATTGAGAATTGATCTTCTTAACTAAAACTTATTTAAGGCGATCAAAAAAAACTGTTTCCCAAATAATAAATATAAGTTTTAATTTCCTGCCCTCTAGCTCCATTCTAGTGGCCTGTGATAGCGATACCGGCATAGCCAGCTTGTTAGACCAACAGACACACTTAAAAAATGAAAAAAAACATGTTGACAGTTTAAGATGACAGTTTCAAAATGAAGGCTTCAATAATTACCATTTTCGATAAGGTACATGATGAAAATACAAAGACAAACATTACATTCCAGAAGGAAATACAATTTTTGAATAGGATTATGTAAACAAAGTCTAAATCTATCTCCATAATTCCGGAGAAAATAAACAAAGACCTCATTACGTGAATTACACAGTTCTCTCTCTCTTTCCGTTTCCCTTGTTCACTTGTAAATAAGATGACTGTTTATACGTTTTGCAATTTTAGAGAGCATCTACTTGTTTATATAACCGCATATTTATCTTCGGTAGGATCTATGAAGCAAATATGTCAAAGCTCTACTTCACTGTAATAATTGCAAATATATTTTCTATTTTCTCACTTAATCACTAAGAAAAAAAGATGGATGTTTATCAGTCTTCAGTGATAGATTGAAACCTGTTATTTATGTAACCATGATACCACAGGTAGGATTTCGGAGGCAAACATGCTGAAGCTATCCTTCACTATAATAACTACATGCATTTTTTTTTCCTACTTGAAAATAAGAAGGCTGTTTATCAGTTGTGCCGTTTTAGAGTTGAACTAATTATTTATATAAGCTGCAATATCACAGGAGGGAGGTATAAGCAAATACCCCAGAATTTTTCGCACTGTAATAATCATATATATTGTTACACAGCAAATGCTTTAAGTATGTACACGTAAGAAGTTTAAACCTACATCGTATTTCAACGTGTCGACAAATATAGCAAGTATAATATGAATTCAACTCACTCTCTATTCAATACTTATCTCTGTTCTGTCATGAAACTTATCTATATTCGGATAATAACTAATGCGTTAATAGGCACTCCCCCATGGGCTATCCAGTCAGAAGTGAGACACCATTGAGTGGGCTTCAGAAGTGTGTTACCGTCAAATTCTTAATAAACGAACCTGACTATTCTAGACGTCTTGTAGCACCAAGATGAGCTCGCTTCATATACTCAGGATATACAAAAAAAAATATTTTTTGGTGAAACAATGTTTCAGGCCATGGATGAGATTGCTACAAAACTGCTTATGACGATCCCCCAAAATGATATACTGCCAGGAATAGTGGGACGCAAAGGCTCAGGTGGGAGTGAGATTTCAAGGGGCTGCTCTAGTTAAAATCAAAAAGCTGAGAATTTTTCAGAGAGACTATATATATACATATATATATATATATATATATATATATATATATATATATATATATATATATATATATATATATACACACACTTTAATGCTCCTCTATTCAGGGTCGAATTTTTTTTTAAGTGAGGTAACTCATCCATTGTAAGCTTATGCAATGCTCTTCCATAGGAATAGAGCACTCTGGTGGATGAGGGATTTCTGTGTAAATTAATATATCGCTTGAATTCGGCCTTACTGACTGTCTAGTTCCGCCCTATGGGTCTGAAGAGAAGGTTTCAATTCTGCCTTGCGGTACTGGATGGGATAATGGAAAGTCTATAGCCACACTAAAGAGATGTAATGCATCGAAACAGCTGTCTGTGGATGACACAATAATAAATACTCCTCTATTCAGGGTTGAGCACTCTTTAAGTGAGGTAACTCATCCATTGTAAGCTTATGCAATGCTCTTCCATAGGAATAGAGTATTCTGGTGGATGGGGAATTTATGCATGAATAATATATCACTTAAATTCAGCCTTATTAACCGTCCAATTCCGTAGCTCAGAGGTTGGATATCGGCGTCCAGGTCAGAAGCGAAGGTTTCAATTCTGCCTCGTAGTACTGGATGGGATAACGGAAATTCTATCGCCACACTGAAGAGATGTAATACAACGAAACAGCTGTTTGTGGACAACACAATTATATATATATATATATATATATATATATATATATATATATATATATATGTGTGTGTGTCATATTTGACAAATATATAAATTGAATGACAATTGGAGAATAATTTGCAAATGATTTATTCACATAATTGTGAATATGAGAGAATAGGGTGATTCATTTTCGACTCATCTCGTTATCAAAGTTTTAAATTTAAATAAAGCGTGTTTTTTTTCTTCTTCTCAAAATTCATTAATAATTAATCAATTAAAACAGTTTTGCGTTCAATCGCCCAGTGATGTTATCATACGACAATATGAATCGGAAGAAAATGTTTCATTTGAATCCAAAACTCTGATAATGATATAAGTCAGAACTGATCTCTATTTCTATGTAATATATGCATACACACACACACAAACATATATATGTGTGTGTGTGAAAGAGTATGTGTTTGTGTGCGTGTATGTGTGAGTGTCCACATAAGTTTATATACGCACACAGATACATAATCACGTGTTACAGTGTGACTGTGTGTACGTACATAAGTGTGAGTATGTGTCTTTCTGTGTAAATGTGAATGTGATTTATCCTGTTCACATTTTTTTCAAGTAATTGTATATATGAAAGAATAGAATAAATTCATTTTCAAAGAGACATAATTTGAATGAAGATCAATTTCGTAAATATAGTCAAAAATCTTTTGGGATGCTAAATCATAACGAAGTGATGGAAATTTGTCTTGAATTCGTCAACTATCAATCCCATAACAAAAATCAGGAATGTACATAAAGAGTTAATAAAAAAGTATTTCAACAAAAATTGCGATGTAACTAAACCAAACTGTTTGTATTATTTTAACTGCATTTTACCCTCGAAAAATACATCAAATTACTTATTTGTAATTCAAATATTACGAGACTTGTCATTAAAGAATCAAAAAACACAAAAAAAGTTGAAACCGAATCCTAATAGTCACTTTTTTTCTAAAATGAAAAAGCCATTTAATTTGAAAGCCATATGTAGAATACGGCTAAACCTTTTTGCATATCTTGATTCATTACCCTGGGTTACAATACTTCATTGAGGCTACTTAGATGTCACAAACAGAATCAGGCCTTTCGACGTATTCAGCTAGTCATTTAATTCTTTTTTTGTTTTGTTTTTTACTTACTTAACGGTGGGCGCTCGTTAATTATATGCTGTAGTATATTGAAGACAAGGAGGCAACTGAAGAAAGTTCACTGATACATCTACCAATTACAACGAATCCTTATTAAATACTAAAAAAAGAAGATATCGAGCAGTCACTTGATTTTGTAGGGTAAACTCAACCTTCAAGAACAAGGAAATCCCAATTATAAGAAGGATCTACTATCAATGAATCCTCCCGAGAGTCACCTATCGAGCTGAAACATGGAATCCAACCAAATGATTGACCCGGGAGCCATGCAACGTGCACAGGGAAGAATTATGCTCGGTCTCACGAGGGAGAATCACAAGTATATCACAGTCTATCAAGCACAGTATATTGGAGGAAAGACAGGAGTCGGAGTCAAGGATATAATAAAAGGCATTACAAAATGACAATGGGTTGGTCATGTAGCATGAATGTCAGTCAGCCACTGGGCTTCATGACTCACAACGTAGTTCACCAGAGAATGGTGGAAGACTGGAAATAAGATGACGATCTCAGCAAATTCCGAAAAGATTGGCTAGAGAGGTGTTGCGAATGTTGGGGAGGGTCTCTGTTCAACGACGGACGCTAAAAGACCGCTGTTGTTGGTGATGATGATGACGAATAGGTTGAACGATTGCCTCATCTAATGTTATTTTAATTCTTGTAATGTTCCTTTAGTAACTCTTAAATTTTACGCATGTCAAGTATTTGTGTTTCTGACTATTATCATTCCAACACCAATGAACCATTTTAACAACTTTTGTTTGTATTTCATCCCCTGTAAGTCATTTTACTATTCTTCTTAGTCATCATTTGAAACCTCATGTTTCAGTCCTTCAAACTTATGTAGTTCTAACACCAATACGTTCTTCAGACATGTTATATTGGTATTAAATTTGGTAGCATTAGTTACTTCCTTTATATTGACCTGTTCATGTGAGAAGTGGCCGAAAGGTTTTGCCAAGAGCGATCGTGAATGAAAAGAAAAGGAGAAGTAAAAAAGAAAAGACGATTGTCAGGAAAAATTGTGAAAAACTGATCTCCATTAACGACATTAGTGCATGGGGAAGGGAGGTTCTGTCGGCCCCGTCGGCCCAGTCCATCAACGAAATAGGTGATTATTGCTAAAGATTGACCGGAACCGCCCGGTCAGCCGCTTGACCTTGGTCTCAAATGGTGAGAACTTTCGAAATGTTTGATGAATCACCCGCTGGTTTATCTTGACAGGAAGCACTTACATTTTGGCCGCTAATAAGTTTTGGGGTTGTAAATATATTGGCTCTTCCCAGATAATCTATTTCCTATTGTTGTTCGTTATCCCCTTATAACCAGAGATACTAAGCAAAAAAAAACAAAAGCAAAG
>OY735224.1:42888238-42915738 GCA_963457665.1 Thysanoteuthis rhombus | reverse complement strand
TTTATTGTATGTTTAAGTTTGCTATCAGTTAACTATACCTAAATGTGAAATTTCAAATCCTTACTTTTGCCCATAGAACAACAAAAATCACTTGAAGAAACAAAAAAAAGTATCATTAAACAGAAAAAATGAAGCAGTGTTAAAATGCTGGCACCGCAGAAAGATTCTATCGACTAACATATCTCAATAAACCAAAGATAAATGTGCAAAAATATAGCCACAAAAGGTGTCTTATTCCCTTAGCCACAACCCAATCACCGTAATTATCTTGGACGGACGGAAACAGACCAAACCCAGTATAATTAAATTACCAACTGAAGCTATATAAAAGTGAACTCAATGATAGGGAAGAAGATTCAAGTGAGGATAAAATACTCTCACAACATACTGATAACAAAAATGACTACGCCATACATTCTTAATTTATAATTTATGACAACAAACAAGCACAGAGTTCCCATTAAATAGAACAGAAAAGCATAACAAGCAATGGCCAACCACTTAATAATATATATATATATATATATATATATATATATATATATATATATATATATATATATATATATAATTCGAATAAAAATGAGATCTCACAACCTAAAAAAAAAGACCCTGTCCCCCATCTCCTAAATAGATATCTAAAATAAATCGAATCATTGGCATGAAGGAGCCAAGACAGGGCAGAAACATGAACGTTTTTGTGTAGCGAATAAATACATATATATATATATATACATTGTGAGAGAGAGAAAGAGAGACAGTTATCATGGATGTATATGTCACCAAAATGGATGTGAGTTCAATTAAAATTTCGGATTAAACAGTGCAATCATAATTATCGGATTATATAACCATTTTTCAATAGTATAATTGTCTGCATTCAGGAACAACATAAGGGATATGTACAGTGAATGAACTATAAAAGATCTGGACATAAATCAGTTATTTAGGCTACTGACGCACAAGCAGGCTGTTTAGCATAATGGTTAGAGCAATGTCACGTTTAGACAGCTTCATATCAGTTGAAGTTTCTATTTTCGCAGTTGCCCTTTTCTGTAATTGTTTATTTTAAAAATTAAATATTGTATCAAATGGAATACTGCATTTATTCCGTCAGATTATTCATTCATTTCTTTTTTTATCCCCATCTATCTATCTATCTATCTCTATCTCTCTCTCTCTCTCTCTCTATATATATATATATATATATATATATATATATATATATATATATATGCGCGTGCGTATGTATTTTGGTGTACCTTCTTATGTTTGCTCATCAATACAAATGTATTCAGGGATAAATTAGAGAATTTTTTTCTGCCTTACAATATTTATTAGAAACTGTCAACCAAAACTGTCAACTTTTAAATTGGTTTGTCTGGCTACATACATATATATATATATATATATATATATATATATATATATATATATATATATATATATGTGTATATATATATATATATATATAATACATATATATATATATATATATATATATATATATATATATATATATATATATATCGCACGTATAATTCAGAGATATTTTAGTTACCACTGCCAACCAAAAGGAGAGAGAAGTAACTTATTCATTGATCATCCCTTTTTCCAATATTTTAAATGATCATCCCAAGCACAGCACTCAACCAAAAGATGTTGTGACGGTTTCTTATTAGTGACTAACTAGATCTATTTTTTTCAGATTTCTTGAACATTTTTGTTTTCATTCTTCTTACATATAAAAATGATTTCATTATATTCTCTCCAATATTTTCCACGATCTCATTTAATTTTATAAGCACCCCCCGCCCCGGTTTCCCTGACCCAGTTTCAATAATTCAAATTTATCAGTCCACCGATACAAAAATACCCTTGACTCCCTTATTAAGGACACTTCAATATGATCAATTGAATTACAAGTACCTTTTATGCAGAGGAAGCGAATCAGATTTCAAATATATTGGAAAAAATGAATCCTTTTCGGCTGGTTTAATATAAGTGAAATACTTTATTTTTAGTAGTTTGGTTAGGCACTCAATAGAAACTGTCGAGTTGTCAACATCTTTTGGCAGTATGCCGTGTTGGGGATAGTCAATTGAAAAATTTGGGCAAAGGCAATCACTGCTTGTTATTTCTCTCACCCTCTCTTGGGCTGTGATCAATAAAGGAGTTCTCGTAAAAAAATCAAGAATTAATGCAACCAAGTACAAAAATTATCAATTTAGTATTAACTTACATTGTAAATTGAACATCCCACTATAAAAAAAACGTATAAAGGAGAATTCGAATGAATATTTTTTCAGCCATCTAGCACCGTTTGTGCGACCTATAGTTTGATACACAGTCAGCAATACCAAATTAGAAAGTGGAGAAACCTCTGTTGACAGTTTTGGTCTACGGTGTTCACCATCCAGGTTTAAAAAATAACCAAAAAAGATAAATTTTAAATAACAAGATATTTTTTATGGCATTGAATTCAACAGTTTCTTGTAAAGAAAAGTCAATCTGATTACAGTCAAAGCTGAAGATTGTGCCTGAATCAATTTACTGAAATTTGGAAAAAAATCAATATTTTGGATGGTACATTTACGAAGCCGAAATCTTCAAAGTATCCAAAATTTTTAAGCCTAATTAAAATCATATGATTATAATTGAGTTCATATCAAGCTTTGATCATATTTTAAACATTGATCAAAAGATTTGTAACTCAAAGGAATAACTATCTGAAACGAGTTCTAAGATCAAAATCTTTCATTTTATGGCCATTAATGACTATAAAGAATCTAAATATATAAAAACCATCGGTACTTTTCTATGCAGATGTTGTCTGCCATGCAATTCCAAACTGATACGTAAAATTGAGAATCATTACAGCGACTGCAGTTCGATCATCTGACGTAGCCCTTCGTAGATATATGAATGAGCTACCACTACACAGATAAAGTAGTTCAGGTTTTAAAGCCTGGAGTATTGTTGGTGAGTCAGATTGCAGGAGAACTGGAATCACAAAGTAGCGAAAGTCGCGAGACTGACGATCTATGAAAGCAAAAACTAAACTTTCATTGGAAAACAAGAGAATTACAAAAGGATTTGAAAAGATAAAATGTTTTAATGTTTTTTAGCTACAGAAAAAGTGGGGCTGCAATAACAAAATATTTATCAATATCGAATTTCATCAATTTCATTTTATTTAATGTAAACTGCATTTATTCGAGTACAGTACGAACTCGAAATGGTGCGGCCCAAACTTTTTGTATCTAACAATCAGAAGTATATTCTATTCTTTTATAGCAGAAAAACTAGAATTCAAACGGACACTAAAACTGACATGGTTCCTGTTTTCGTTTAGTAACTTTAGATTTGAATTTTCCCAAAGATTCAAATTCTGTGTATTTGTTGGTTTGTTACCAGAATACAATAAAAATGTTATCCATCATTTTTGACAGGTTTTATGCTATTGCATATCATAATTTGCAACGACTCAGTCCGTCTGTCACACTAAGGGAGGCTACCCGGAAAAAATGTTGTATGAGTGATCTCCCATAGATCGATACCGATTTGATTATAAATTACCTTGAAATTATTCAGCAGGTCAAGTAACAAATTATTTGAAATAAATGGTTTTGTTGTCACATGACAACGAGTTTTCGCAGATATTACAGTTCTTTAGATTTCCACTGAATCCAATCATAAGAAGGTCACTTTGTAAAAACATTAGTGGATGTAGTATTTCATGTGAATAAAATGAGGGGGTGGCTCATTTGATTTTATGAAACTCAAATAGATTCCTGATTGGACAATTAACTCTGTTTCCAGGTAATGGAAGAAAATAATTATTTTTGTAACATAATTTTCTCATTTTGTGATTCTGACCATGCAATTGAATCTAATGGTGATTAGGCATAATACAAACTACTGTGTCTCCAAGCTCTATAGTTCTTTCAATTATTATACAAATGAATACAAAAATTTTAGCTGACACTACCATGCATTAACTTCCTTAATTACCATCCCAATGTTCTGACATGGAATATAGCACTATGTACGCAGTTGGTAAAGCAATGGGTTTTTTACAACTTATAATTAAAACAAACCCAAAAATATACAGAGAGAAAATAAAGCAATGTATTTTACTCAGGAGATAGAGACTTAAAATATCCCCACCAAAACAAACAAAACTCGCCCGGTTATTAACTCAATAGAAACCATCATGTGTCCGACACCTTTGGCAGAATTCTATGTTGAGGATGATCAATTAAATAATTGGGAATAAAATGGGTGATCAATGTCTTTTATTGGATCACAAAATAGTCCAAATTTTCAGAAAACAAGCATGCATGCTGCTGGACAAAAACTGAGTGACCACATTTGTCAGTGGGAATTTTCAAAATACGAAAACGTTTTTCTGGATATAATAAAAGTAGACGTTTAAATTTTCAGAGCTTCATTGGTACCAACTGATTCATACATACATAGTTAGGCAGGCAGAATTATTTAAAGCCCGAAAACCTTTTTTGACCATATTGAGAATTTTTATTAATGGTTGCTAATAAGATTACTAAACGTGTCAGAATGAGGCTTCTAAAGGTGAGGAGAGCTCTTTTTTTAATCAGATAAAGAAAAACCATTTTAAAAGGGTGAAGAGGAGCAATGTTGCCAATTCTAAGTTGAAATAAAATTAAGACAAAATTGTATGGCCAGGAGCGCTAGGATAAAGAATTTTTTAAAAAAAGCTAGAATGACGCTAAAAAGGTTGGGTTTTTTTTCCAGAAATCAGATAGAAACTTTCCCTGGAAAGTATGTAGTGGAGTACTGATACCGATTTCAAAGTCTGTAAACAAAACGGTGAGGCCAGGAGCGCTGCAACAAACAAAGTAAGCACCTAGCCAATATACAACAACATGCACACATAAAAAAAAATCCATAGAAACTCTTTCCATATTTGATGGCAACGGTTGCGCAACTCTTTCTAGTGCTTTCTTTTGAGGTAGGGAAAAACCAAAAAAAAAACCTGGAATATAATTTTAGTAGCACTTGTTCTATGCTTCATTGGTAAATTTTTGAAGCATCGGATTCTACGCATGAGAAAATGACTTTTATCCGTGACCGAATTCATATCCACGAAACCAAATAAACATCTTGTGAGATTACACTAATCTTTATATTGGGACAATGATATGAAAAATAAAGGTCATCGCAATCAGAATATTTTGAGACGTTTCGTTCTGAATAAATACTGAAAATTTGAGATTGAATGCAATTTGATATATAATTGTATTTACAAATGCATGAAAGTATGTATGTGTTTGTCTATGTATGTGTATGTGTGCGTGTACATATGTGTGTATGAACGTGATATATATATATATATATATATATATATATATATATATATATATATATATATATATATACATATATATATATATATATATATATACACACACACACACACACACATATATATATATATGAATATATATATATATATATATATATATATATATATATATAATAGTGCCGACATGGGAGCAAGGCAGATAATGCGTAGAAATACGGAAAATTCAAACAGAATAATACAGTCCACTGGTCTGAATAAGAGATGAGCATAGATATTATCCAGGCTTCTGTGTACTATGCATGTACTGGTAGCTGAACCGGTAAAAAACAGGCTGATCTTGGCAGCGTATCCCGAGGGGGCGTATGAATCTCACCAAAGGCTCATTCTTTATTTTCCGATCAGCAGTCACGCTCAATGGCGAATACGAATCGATCCGAGCAATAATTTAGTTCCAAAACTCTCATATATATGCGAGTGTGTGTGCTGCGTGCAGGCAAGTGTGCGTATGTTTATACGTGTGTTTGAGTAGTTATATATATATATATATATATATATATATATATGTATATATATATGTATATATATATATATGAATAGTAAAATGTGGATTCGCTACTCAAACTAGCTCATGTTTCTCATGTAACTTCAAGAGAAAAAAGTTGTATGTATCGAGCACTCTATAATATAAATCCATTACATTTTAGGAGTGGCTTTATAAAATGGATATATAGATTATATTATTCTATACTGCTCGCCTGATTTGTACCACATATACCGTGTGTATATATATATATATATATATATATATATATATGTATGTATGTGTGTGAGTGTGTGTGTATATATATATATATATATATTATTTACAATGAGTTTAGTGTCCTATTGAACACACTCTCGAATATGCAAATTTAGAAATATGTATAGTCTTATGATTAGATTTATCACTAGATATATGTATATTTATGTATATAAAGCTGTTCCAGGGACCAAACCTGCGACAGATCGGCGAGCCACTTCAATGTCACGATGCTGTTACCATTGAGTTGATAGTAATTAAAGGACCAAAATAACGATTTAAACACCGAATTCACATTTTTTTCTTGCTGCTTACTCAACGTTTATATCAGCTCGATTCGATTCTTTCAACACAGAAGGTACAGGAAACGGAGTTTGAAAGGAAGTAAGAGAAAGGAGGATTTTAAGATAATATAAATGAAGAAAGAAAAGTAAGGTGGACGGTGGAAAAAATAACTAAACGAGAATAAGGATGTGATAAAGAATTCGTCAGAGAGAAAAAAGACGAGTTAAAGAGAAAAAGAAAGAGAAGATAGACGAGGAGGCAATAAACTGAGAGAGAGAAAGAGAGAGAGAGATTCCAACTGATATGTTTGTATATATATATATATATATATATCATCAAAATATTCATATATATGTGCATCTATGCAAGTATATGTACCTATGTATGTTAGTTCATAAGAGATTTCTAAAATGATTTCAAGATCAAAATACTACTTGAACCACGACCTCATCGATTGATATTGAAAAGTAGAATCTTAGGTGCAAAGCACGCATTCCTCAGCCACACTCACTCATAATCTTATCCAGTGTTTCCCAAGGGATCCAGAGATTACCCTACACAACAAACTTAAAATCCGATCGATGTAAAACCCTCCCAAGCTATCAACTCTTCAGTAATCCAGTAAGACGCCATTTTTTTTTCATTCCGAAGGCGGGTAAGATGGTGGCGAATATTTGATACCGTCTAAATTTTAGTTTCCATTAGAAATTACTTTTTTTTTCTTACTTAGAAAAATTGAAGATGATAGCATGAAAAATTTGCTTTCTATTTTGGTTATTTTTCGTGTGTGTGTGTATGTGTAAGTGTTTGTCTGTGTCTGTGTATCCAGTGTTCTTTGAGACCTATTAATCAGTCAAGTTTCTTGTCAGATATGTATCCTTTTTCCTCACATATGTGTGTATATAAACATGTGCATGTGTAAGTATGTTTTCACATGCATAAATACATATAGTGAGTCCAGTTTTTAATTTCAACATTAATTCATACACATTAAAAATTTGGACAAAATTTTTTTTTTTTTTTGTTACAATGTTTTAATCTTTGTATTTAATGAATCTTTTCTTCGCTTCTCAGAATTCTTCCGACCTTAATTCTGTCAATTTTGAAGTTTTCAGGGCTAAAGATGTCAAAGTTCACTTTTTAAATACATCGGATACTTTTGCATTCACTGTACAGAATGAATACATACGAAAAAGTCGTAAACATATTTTGACAAGCCCAAAAGGCACAACAAAATATAAAATTGACTCAATAATGGCTGATAAAGTCAATAATGTTAAAAACGTTACTGTAATGAAGAAAGTAAATATGGGAATTCGTCATAAAATAGCTGCGCGCGTAATTAAATTTGACTTTAAAACTACGAGTAAAAGACATCACCAAGCGTTTGTTTGTGCAAATATCTCAAAATATATCAAGATGTTGGTGAATTTTATCAACATAGTTTCACCCATTTTATATATATATATATATATATATATATATATATATATATATATATATATATATATATATGTATATATATATATATATGTTGAGATATTTGCACAAACAGTTGGCCATTTAGACATCGATATAGATAGATAAATATTTGCTTCGAGAAAAATAACTCTTATCAATAATATATGTCTAAATTAACAGTTTGAAAGAGAGAATTTATGGCATGCATATTTTTCTCAAAAGTGCCATTTTCAATTCAATATTTAAAAACCTAATCTTTCCCAATATCTGTACTCTTTCAACTGCCAAGTTCAATTGGGTTCTGATGCACCAGCTGCTCTTTGAAATATTCATAGATTCTCACCGCAGCGAATGTATGAATGAGTGTCTTTGTCTAGTAAAGATAATTTATGATGTATAACTCGTACCAGATGTGAAGGCATATTTATGAAAACACCTGAGAAGCCAAAACATAACTTGGAGTAGCTTCATGGTAAATTGTTACCGTATAACAAGAAACTTCGATTATCCGAACATCGATTATTCAATATTTTCGATTATTTGAACGAAATTCCAAGGCTTCATAACTGTGTTAAGTATGGCTTCGGTTTTTTTTTTTTATGATCGGGTAAGTTATCTCGACAATCAATTTTCCAAACAAAATACTCCCATATTGTTTGGTTCATCAAGTTTTCTCTGTATACTCGTGCCAAAGTTGAGTTTTGAAGATCAAATTTTTTTGGCAAAAATGAGAGATAATTTGTTATGGTTGGTAAGCAATGCTTCAATTGACACATACGCATATCCGTGAGGAACAGAAGGAAATCGATAATACCATGCAACATTTTAAAATCTTTTTTTCCTCCTGTTCCTGGGAAATAAGTGTTATTTTATGATTGCCTATGTCTGAAAAGTATAGAAAATGGCTTTTATTCCATTTAAGAGTTGCTCTCTTATTTAGGTCTGATATTTTCAATTCTACTTGTATCGCCTTAGACAGTACTCTTTGTGTGTGGACGAAGCTTTCCCAAAAGCAAACATACGGAACTTCGTAGAAACCGCCTTGGAGACCATTATCCTTGACATTTATAAAACACTCACTACCCAAGATCAAAAAAATGCATGGTTCAGTGGAATAAAATAGAGGATGGCATACTGCAAACTGTACCGTTATTTACTAATATATAGTAGTCCAGCAAAAGGCAAGTGGGACACTTAGTAAGGATCAAATTCAATACAGTAACAAATCGATCGAGTTTTAAGAATGAAAATTTAGAATTTTACCCTTATGAAACCGAACTTTTCCGAGTCTTAATAATTCATACGCCTTATTAAAATTATATGATTCTAATTCAGTTTGTATTCATCAGGCTTTTATCATGTTTCAAGCATTAGTCAAGTGATTCGTGCCCCCAAAGAGTAAATTTTTCAAACAAATCCCAAATGTGATTCTAAACATATTATCCCTATATTTTGGTAATTTTGACTTTTTTGTACTTTTTTGTCTTGTAGCAGAAGCATCGGTTGTGTACGAGTATGATCTGCGCCTCTCACATGTTATCAGTGTTTTGTTTTTTTTTCTAATAGTCTCTACTGTCCTCTTTATATATTTCTTATTGAGTCATTTTTTATTGGTCTGTTTATCTCACTTTCGCCTTCCTTAGTTTTATAACCCCCAAATTTCCTAATTTTGATTCAGCTCCTTTTGAGTCAAATTCAACTACGCATGCTGTTATTTTATGACAAGTTCCCATATTTACTTCCTTCATCACAGTAACGTTTTTAATCTTATTGATTTTATCAGCTATTATGTTGTCAATTTCGTTTTTTGTTGTGCCTTTTGAGCTTCACAAAGAATATTTACAACCTCCAAAAATGTATACGTTCCGTATCTTCCTGGAATATTGACAAGTATGTCACCTTCGTCATTTCTCTGATATTCTCCGAAGTCTCTCACACTATATTCCCAAACCTTCAAACTTTCCTATTATTCAGTACTTTCTATTAATCGTGAAAGAAAACAGCAAACAATAAAAACAAAATATGGATAAAACTAATCAAATACCATCCAAAAATGAGATAGTAAGTGCAAGAGACAAAATCTCAACTCCCCACTTTGGAATAGTTAGTTTCAAGCATCTCATGAGACCTCATAAACAAAATAAAGGACATAAGCTTGAAATAGATATCAATGGATAACTTGGGTATTGAATCGCTATACACAAATAACCCAGTGATAAAGTATGGATTTTCTCGAAAATCTCAGCAAATATCGATCAATAAACAGAATGTTGGATTTATACTCATCACCACAGTAACATTTTTTACAAACAAAAATTTTCATTATTCGTCGGGTCATCTCTGAGTGGTGTCAAACCTTGACTTTTTTCGATAATTCTTAGAATCTGGTCCGTCCAAAATACTATACTCAAAACTGCTAGATATATTTGGTATATCGATGACACTTTGATAGTATACCCAAATAAACCAGAATTAGTAAAAAAAACAAACAAAAAAAAACAACAACAACAAAACGACTAAACAATGTAAAACCTTATTATTTCTATTAATATTCGGACCATCCTCATTTTGGTTGTTTTTCATACAACGTTTCGGCCGTTGCACTATAATATACTACTAATGCTAAGAGGGGAAGGCAGTTTATATACCCCCGTCGTTCAGTTCGTTACTTCCCCACACCTACTAAATGATACCTGATGCATGCCGTAGAGTGAAACGGCCGAAACGTTGTATGAAAAAAAAAACCAAGATGAGGATGATCCGAATACTAATAGAAATGATAATAATACCTCATCTCAAAAATTCAGAGATATAATGTAAAACCTACTATATAATTCATCAATGAAAACAAAAACATCGAAATCTCACTTTTCCTAGATAAACGATTACATAAAGCCAGCACCAATATAGAATTGAGGATTCACTGCAGATCAATCAATAAAAACTATAAATTTCTCCTCCCGCCACAACACCGAGGTAAAATTATAAGATCTTATCTGAGAGCTGTAAGAATCTGAAGCTCCTAATATTTAGAGGAAAGGTTGAAATACATCAGAAATATTTCAAGAACTTCCAAATTCTTGGACAAAAACAGAGAAATATCTTCAGAAACAAAAAAGATCATAGAACATCATTAGCACCAACGATAAAGGCGCATTATAATACCAACGAACTCGATAACAAATTCGGAAACTACTTTATGGATATAAAGATTGTGACCATAGCATTCAAATTGATTAAAACATAATTAACAGGCCACAAAAGGACAGTCTCTTTGACGCTGGAATTCACAAAGTGCCCTGTAAGGATTGCCAACGAATCATATTGATGAAGTGTCAACGTCACTCTACGAAAATGGGAGAGTATTGTGGTTAGATGACTACCTCAACGCCCTCCTTAATCATCGAAACAGTATGGGCCATAATTTCGACCATTAGACCGTACAACAAAGACCAGAATTTTGCAATATATCCCTTTGTTTATCCAAACTAATTCTGAAGCAACATAAATATTAATCGGCAAAAATAATCCGAAGCAGGCAAACACCTAATTCCTGCATTCAAAAATATCCCTACACAATATTTGACTGTTTATCAGCACAACAAATCATAAATCTGGAAATCTTCCCTAAACTCTTATTCATGCCCCCAAATTTGGATTTTTCGAATAGAAGGGTTGATTTGAAAGTTGCAGTTTCTTTACAATTTTGAGATGATTGACGTTTGCCACTCATGCATTATGATATCACATTGTTGCTCAAAATAAACGAAAATTTCAACACTTCATTTGAAATTGTCGGAACATGTTGGTGGAATTGATCTGATTTAGATATGTCTACTTTTCCTTACTCTCAACTTGATATACTTTGGTCATCGTCTGATAAGAAATGGGCAACACACACACACTCACAGAAACATGTATATACGGGCAACGCACATGCAGAGAAACATATATATATATATATATATGTGTGTGTGTGTGTGTGTGTCTATATGTCTGTGTGCGTGTGTGTGTGTGTGTGTGTGTGTCTGTATATCTGTGTGCGTGTGTGTGTTTTGCCCATTTCTTATCAGACGATGGCCAAAGTGTATCGAGTTGACTGTAAGGAAAAGTATATATATATATATATATATGTGTGTGTGTGTGTGTGTCTGTGTGTGTGTGTGCGCGTATTCACGGATTATTTGAATTTCTTCGAGATTACATTCAGAAATGACATTAATGAACTCAATAAAGAATCTAAGATGCACTAAACAGCCTCAAGTATCCCCTTTTCCAAATCGTCAACTTTCTTCACATCCGAATATAATGATGTTATTCGTCTTTCGTGGGTTCCTTCCTGATATGAAAGATGTCAATCAGAGCTAATAACCAAATTATACTACATTATAACTTGGGAGGAGGTGTTATTTGATCAATCTGCCGGGGAGCCATGTTGGAACAGAAGAATTGCCTTTAATTCCCTGAAACTGTTCCATGGTTAGCAACTGAGGATCCTCTCAATGTATTTTCATTAATAATTTTTGTGTAAAAAGCAGAAACAAGCGGACATTGATTCACGTAGTAGGATCGTTAGTTCTTGCAGTAATAAAGCTTTATAGATTATACACACATTACATACATTGCCTAATTTGGTCTTACTGTCTTTGGATACGCATAAAAATGTATGTGATATATATATATATATATATATATATATATATATATATATATATATATATATATATAATATCCTTGTCGTTGATGCTGTTGTTGTTTACAGGATTTGTAATAGAATTACAACGTCCATTTTCTAAATAATTAAATTACAAACAAGAAAACCTTTTACTGAGTAAGTGTTATTGAGTTCTGCTTGTAGTGTTAGAAGTTGATCAATGAAACCTCCTTTTGGTTCGAATGATGCTTCTTGGTACTTTGCCTTACGTCAGTTATCAGACTGTCAGTGCGTTGGAAATCTTGACCATTTGAAATCAGTTCAAAGCCGCATTTTCCATTCCATTCATTTATCCATCGGACAATGGTCCATAAAACATTCCACATCAGAGAACATAACAAATACGCATGCGCTGGAGCGAGTATTTCATGATATTACGAGGGATTGTGGTTTTCTCAATCTTAAACCCCTTCTAAGCTGTGCGTGCGGACTCATTTTGCAAACTGCACACAAAAGAAAATGTCATGCACTCGAAAGCTTTTATAGTGTAATTAATCTTATAATCATAACTGTAATATTATCATTATATAATTATTGTTACTATCATTATCATTATACTATTATTACTATCATCATTATAATTATGATTATTATTACTATCATTATTATCATTATTAATATTATTATCATTATTAGCAGCAGCAGCAGCAGTAGTAGTAGTAGTAGTAGTAGTCTCCAGCTTCCACCGTAAAAAACACTGTTACTGTCTGCAGCGGTGCTGTACTTTGCATTTTCACACCTGGTGGGCGTTGCCGAAGGATGAGTGACAGTAAGTAAAGCATTCTGCTTCCTGGCGTACCCTCAGTATTCGTGCATATCCCATTAATGCTGGGGTCAGCATACCTTTCGACCTTTCCTTTAAAACAATAATCAAATTCAGCACATCTCCACCTCATGTAGCCTTGGTTTCAATGTCTTTGGATACAGTGAGCATATTAATACCGGGATTACCGCACTTCACTCTTTTGGCTCCTGGAATTTCTGTAGCTTTTCGGTCTATTTCATCTTCACTCCCTAATTTGGAAAGTTCTCTTTCCCTTGTCCACGATCACCTGCCCCGGTCTTCTCGCTTTGATGGGTTGGTTGATTTGGATGTCAAAGGTCCAGTATGATTTTTAGTTTTTTTTTCCGGAACTGACTGATTTATGCTGATAATAATTGTCTGCATGGTCGAATCCCAGTCGTTTGCATAGTTCCCAGTGTATAACAGTAGCTATCTTGTCTTTCCTCGTCTTGTACTACTTCTGGGCAAGCTTTCACCATTCACTAGTGATCCTTTTCTCCAAATTGGTGGTATTTGATGAATGTTCAGGTTCTGTCAATCTTCGCTCAGCCATAGTCTGTACTGATGTATTTGTTTTGGGCTTCCATGATGAGTATGTTCGATCTCCCTTGTCAAGTTTCCTTAATGCAGCCAAGTCCATGATTTTCATCTGTGAGATTTTGTATACGTCTTTTGAATTCCTTGTGTATTTTTCCTTATATCAATTCATCTTTCCTTGTCTGCTTTGCTACTCCAGCGTTTGTTACTTTTTGTACTGCCTTGAACGCTTTGTGTTATATTTTCTTTGCTTTATTGAACATACTTTTCTAATCCTATTTTGGCCATTTGAGCAATTTTCTTTACTGAGTTTTCTTCCACCTTTTTCTCTCTTCACATCTATATCTCTTTCATTAGACTATCTCTGTCATGTATATATGTTTGTGTGGGTGTGTAAAGTAGTAATTTATGTGTGTATGTCTTTACTTTTATAACTCAGGAACTACACATTCAAGACAAAAGATAAAACAATAATCAAATTCAGCACATCTCAATGCACCTCCATCACATGAATCCGTCTAGTTTGGAAAAAAATGAATTTTCATGTGCTTATTCACTTTTTTTTTTCTTTGGCGTCCATGTCTGATTTGTATCCAGTCAATAGCTGCTTCTAACAGGTGTCATGTGTGTTTTAAAAATAAGTCATGCGTCTAATTTATAGGGTTTGGGGAGTTGTCCACGTCAAAGAAGTACCCAACCAGCGACTGTAGCTAACCACCTTCAGTAGGAATTAGCTGAAAACCGCCCAAGAGAGCAGCTAGTATATATGAAAACACTGAGGATCCACGCACATGCTTTTTCGTTTGAACTTTTGACTCAACATTTCTTACCTTTAAGAATTCTCCCAGTGATCTAAAAATGATTTTTCTCTAATCTTTTCTGTTGCTTTCTTTTGTTGTCTTTTTTTCTGTTAATGTACAATTGTTATGCGAGCAACGTGAACTTAAATACAAGCTTATGGAGAAATTGAATGATGATAGTAATAAAAATGATCAATCATTGGAAAAACTTCATGTAAGAGACTCGAAGACTTTTATGTTAATCCACAGCTATAAGCACCCGTAGAGTGTACACTCCTGTCAACGCAATTGCTATAAAACAATCGGGTTACAGATCACAGGCTAAGCTGTACCAAAAGCTTGAGATAATTATTCATCAGACACACATCATTAATGGTTTTGGAAAGTTGTCCAATTCGTTAATGTTATCAAAATAGGGAAAAAAAATTATTGGATCTGCCCCCAAATCTAATCAATTAGTCCTTAGCCAATGGCCCACCCTTCGGTATATCATCATTCCTTGAGAACTTTTGGTGATGCTTTGAGGATAAACACATAATAGTATAGACATACCTCGGAGAATTCATAAACTCTGTCCAAGTTTGTTGGCAAAGATAACTGAAATAGTTGACAAAGTCTCAAGAGAAAGGCTATAGATTAGAAAAATAAAGAAAGTGAAAAAAAAATCTACCACATAAGTACTGACCAAAATAATTTGGAACAAGGAAATGTCCACCCTCTGTTTAAAACTTACAATGATGAGTACATAATCTTTGACAAGATTTTGCAACATCTAGTAACATTATTTTCTGTTATAAAACTATCTGTTTCTAATTTATTACAAAGTATAATTTTTGCAAAATTCGACCTATAGTTTTGTGTTATCAGTAACTATAAACGTGCTGATTTCAGACATGCATTTTTTCCTGTTCTGTGACACGTAGTTCTCGACATTTTGGAGTACAGAAAAACGCGCCTGCATGGTATGTACTGTATGATATAGAATATGACTGGGGAAGCTTCTAAGCTGAACTTCTACATCGTTTTGTTTCCTTCACAATATTTTCGTATGGTCCATTATCTCACACTCCCCACTTGGATTTTGTATTCAATGTCATCAGGTCTATAGAAGATGAAATCACCCTCTTTAGGACTAAGCAAGAAAGCTTGAGAGCGTTCAGAAGAATAAAAGGTTAAAGATTAGGCAAAGAAAACTGGATATTCTCGAAATAAAAAAATAAAAAACGTAATTTAAGATGCGAAGTTATTTTCTTTAGTATCTCATATTGTAAGAATAGATATACACTTAGATACAAACGAAAAGGTTTGAGAAAACCAGCGAGAGTTCAATTCAAGAGACTTTTTTTCTTCAACAGCTGCACATAATAGTTGACTTTTATGGGGTATATGTTTGCATTCTCAGAAACATGTCCGTCAAAAAATAGTTATTCATTTTGTTTTTGTTATGCAATATTTTCAGAGAAGCTATCACAGTTATGTATATGAAATAAGCTATATGTATATTCTGAATCAGCATCATATAGGATAGTTTTCCATCTTTTATTTGTAGCTACTCACACGCAACGAGGATTCAATACTTTTTAAAGACACTTTCCCAGTAGGCCACTCTGTCAGTATGTCGGTCCTTAATATATTACATATCGATTTTTCTACAGTTATGTTTACTTTTGGATTGGGGCGGATTAGAGTTAACGTCTCTGCTATGAGAAAAAAAAGCAGCATGTTTTACAGTCAGTTGAGGGTTAGAATCTTTAAAAGATTCTGCCAAACTGGTATTAGCTCTGATAGAAAGAGAAGTTCACGTCCATTCAGTAGTACTGAATCCCCTTTGCATGCGAGTAGCTTAAAAGAAATTATGAAAAAAAAAAAAAAACATCCCGGATAGTAGTAAAAAAAATATGGATTGGACCTAAAATAATCACATTAAAAAGTGAAGCCGAATTGTTTCGTGTTTCCTACTGCACTTGAAGCAAGCACCACCAAATCACGTTAGATACGCTGGTTCTCATGCATTAAGCAACATTGATTCTGGTCATTACCAAGATGGGTGACCGTTTGAGAATACCAGGTGCTGTATGCAGTGACAAGATTGTTCTGCGAATGTATCAGTTTAGGTTCAGCCGCTTATTAACGGAGCTTCTTGCTACGCTGTGACTGCATTGTGCACTCGGTCTTTTGAGGAACACATGACAGTGTGCTCTTTTTGGAGTTGCCACATTTGTATCAAGTGACAGGGATCAAGACTGAGGCAATGATTTTTGTCTCCTCTTCTTGATCAATCGATTGAGACACAATTTTGTTTGCAGCAATTGTGGGTTTTCATGGGCAAATGTGCAATCCGGACGACCAAGATGGATTGCTGTACAGGGCTAAAGGTGTTTCAACTGCTCTGCAGTTCACGGCTAGCTGCTATGCTGGAATCAATCAATGCCTTTCCTGGGGGCATTTGTGCAGAGTGAAAACAGAGTTGGAATTCAGTGCGTCACAGAGGGGAAGCAAGTGATTTGGGAGAATTTGGGAGCCAGGAGACTTGACACCCCACCCTGCTAAAACATTTAGTGAGTTTGTCTGTAGAAATGTAGTAGATAAACTTCTATTCATGATGGTTTGGGCCTTATTCCATTTGGGGCCAGGGAAGATTTACAAATGGCCCCTACTCCCCTCATTTCAACCCCTTCCTCCTCATTTAAGCCTTCAGATCGCCAAATCTGTTCTCTTCGCTGATGATCTCTTGGCCAGCCGCACAATGTAGGAGAGTTATCATCATTATAAGCCTTTTAGCGTCCATTGTTGGACATAAGCCTTCGCCAGGATTCACTAGACCTCACAATCGTCGGCCCATTGGAGCCAATATTTTATGAACTCGTGAAGTTCGTCACGCAATTTTATTTCTCGCCCATCCTAGTTTCTCATAGAGGACTCTGATGATCGACTTTGTGGATCGTGATATTCAGTTGTTGTCTGAAGAGTCAGTCACCTAGAATTCCTATGACCGAAAATAATTTATTTGTTAGAAAACGGTAAATCCTTGCCTTTGGTGCTTGTACATTTGTACGTCCTTTTTTTCAATAAAAATTAGTATCTACCAAAATTTTATTCATCATTCACCGTTAGTAGTACTTAAACGACCTTCAAATATTAAAAGAAATGATTACGAAATTTTAAAAAAATCAAAAAATCAGCACCTAAAGTTCTATACTATTCAATGTCCAGCATTGGCCAAGAAAATGAATAGAAAACATAAATAAAATTGTCCATAGAAAGATAAATACAAGCATACAGTGTTATTTGCTACGTCAACCCACGGGGTAGTGTGATTATCTCATTTTATGACGAAGGAAAAGCATAGTCAAGAGTTTTGCTGTTAAGGCCAAACATTATGCGCTTGTAACCCTTTGCGTGTCTCTTTGGATTATTCTGGTCCAATCATATTGATCTTTCGAGATGTACAAACGATTCCAAATGGTTATTGCAGAGATAGTTAAGGGCATGAAACTTTCCTGATATCGTAAAATGTCGGAGTATACAATCACTGAGAGCTATGAAAGGGAGATAAAAAGGATTTGATCCATACCGTTGCAAAGGTAATTTTTGTGAGCGCAAACTCTCCCAGTCAGATTTAGAATCTGATTCGCCAATTCTATTCTCTGCGCCGTTATCTTTAGGCCAGCAGCACAATGTCGTAAATTCAGTCATCTAAAACTCCATGGACTGAAAAGAATTTCTTTGTTAGGAAAACGGTCGTTCAGAACTTTTTGTGCTTGCAGGCTTTGGGAAGTCTTTTTCCACAAATCTGGTTTTGTCATATTGATCTTTTGAACTGTAAAGACGATTATAGGTGCCAAATACAACGGTGGGTAATGACACGAAATCATACCAAAATTGTCAAAGGACGAGTTATATTATCTCTGAACACATGGGAAGTGTTCAAACTTTTATGTAATAACGGTCTTTTAAATTCCACAGGTTTTCTTTTTCGATTTATATGAGATCTGCATATCCTGGTCGTGCTCATGACATTTTTATTTTTCAATTGGAATTAGTGTTTACAAAAATAATGCCCTATCATCAAAAATCTGCGATCTTTGCATGGCTTTCAAGAATAAATAGAAAATATAATTACAAGAAATCCAATAATATAAACAGAATCAGGGGTTATAGAAGATGATACCTTCTATCGTTCATGAAAAAGAAAATAAATGAATAGAAATAAATAAGATCGTCTACAAAAAGATGGATACAACCAATCACTTTTTTTTTTAAATACATAGGTTGCCAACATTACATCTACTAATTCATACCGATCTTACAGTCACTCTACATGATATTTTTTTAAAAGTGGTGATGAATTTTGGTTCAAGCAGTCAAGGAAGAATATTGATATAAATTCAAGGTAGGATAACTATTTTGATTCAATATTATCAATTTTCTGAAGACACACTTTGCAATGCCGCAATCCTTTCTTTTAAAGAGTGGAATTGTTACCGTTTAACGATTTTCGTCGAATTAATCTAAGCAAGCATTCACTGCTGATACTTATGAACATATATATCCGATTATTCCCATTAAGTCTGACATCTTGAATAAAATAATCCTATTTAGATTTTACATGTCCTAAAACTCCCAAAACTTCAACTATCCAGCTTTAGCAGTTGGTCGATATAATCCCCTGGTACGATTGTCGAGAATGTATTCGTGAGAAAAACAGTTTGAACGAACTTTCTGTGCTTGTAACCTTTCATAAAGTTTCTTAGGACAATTTTAGTTTTGTCATATTGATTTTCTGAGGTCTAAAGATGATTCCAAATGGTTAATTCAAGAGTGATTAAGGACAAATCATCTTGAAATTATCAAAAGCTTGAGCATATAATCACTGAGAAGCATGAAAAGAAGATAGTAGTTAATAGAAGTGGATTCATGTCGTTCCTAAGGGCACTAGCACAATGAAACGCAGACTGTCACGAACAGATTTTGAATCTAGTTTGCCAATTCCATCCCCAACGCACGATATCGAAATCCTCTAAAACACCCAGAACTGAGAAGAATATCGTTGATAGGGAAACGGTAAATCCAAACTTTTTTCAAGGCTTTTGTAAGTCATTTTCCACAAACTTGATTTCATCTCATCCATCTTTTGAACAAGAAGAAGAATCTAAATAATGAAAACAACGATTGGTAATGACAGGGATTTGCAGCCAAATTGCCAAAGGCCGAACTATATTACTACTAAGCACATTAAAAGTGTTTAAACCTTCATTTACTAACGGGACTGTTAAGAACCACATATTTTGTCGATCAAGACGAGGACTACTTATCCTGGCTGTTCTCCTAAGTTCATTTTGTTCTTCTATTAAATCTCTCTTTACCACAAATAAAATATACGATTACAAAAAACTAAGAATTAAAAACAAACACGGACTTAAAGGTTTATACAACATGATACTCTGTGTTATTCAATCCCGAGAAAATAACGACAAACAAAAACAAATGAAATCATCAACAAAACAATTCATACAAGCAAACACCGCTATACGCTCCTTCAGTCAATGCACAATTTGAAGAACCACGACCATTCCAATTTAGAATGAAGGAAATAATAGACAATACTTAGGGTAAATCCAAACATTGTCTGATTGTACGCTTTTGTAAGTCATTCTTGACATATCTGGTTTTGTCAGATTGATCTATCAAACTATGGAGACGATTTCGAAAGGCAAATTCGGCGTTAGTTGATGAAAGGAAATCACGCCAAATTTGTCAAAGGCTGGAATATACTCTCACTGAACCCACTGAAAGAGTACATTGGACTTGGTGTCCTCTATTGTTCAACTTTGAGAAAATGAATAAAAATAACATAGATGTAATCGTCATTCATTTTATATGAAAGCTCAAATCAAATTTGTTGATTTGGTGATTGACTTGCTTGCCTGTTCAGTCACGGGGAATGAGGGAAATTATTTTCTATATCAACGATTCATTTTTCTGAATGGTGAAAGAAAGAAAAAAGAACAGTCGAGAAAGAGAGAGAAAGAATAACAGATCTAAGATTTCGTTCTCCTCACCCAATACTTCAATGTCTCTGGTCTTATATTGTATTCATCCACCCACAACTTGAATCATAAATACCCGGTGGATGGTTTCTATATCAGAACATGAATGAACAAAAAGTACGAAGCCATTTACCTCGATAATTTGACCGAAGTCATCAGATGTCAGATGGTTGTTGTTTCGTGTGAGATCAACGCAGAATCTGATTGGTTGAAGAATTTACTTCAAAAAGTGGGCTTTATTCAGTTTGCGTGATTGACCTGAGTGTTGGGAAGGTTTTGTTGGAAGTGTTATTTCAGCAACATAGACGGCCATGACACTATTCATATAGTACCACCAAGCTTACAGCACTATCAACACGCCATCGTTATAAACGTGACGCACAGACCGACTATATAAGACATCCAGTTTTTTGTAACACCTTTTTCTCTTGACAAATCACTGTATGAGCGAAATATGTAATAAAAAATCCTTCGTGTCATAAAGCCTTCCTATATTGTCAATTTATTCTCATATTGTCAGATTAAACGTAAGCCCATACCAATATATTCATCACATGTACTAGTACAGTCATAAATACTGATATAAATTTAATTTATATATTTTTTTCAACATTTTCATATAATTGATCACGATTCGTTGACAAGAAAATCGATAATACTCCCTTTTTATGATCAAGGTATAATTTACTTATTGTAGAATGGGGTGATAAAAATAGAATCAAGGTGATTAGCCGTTATTAGGCTAGACAATAACTTTTGCTATTTTTTAACTACTCAACCTACTTGGGAATCAGTATCATGTGGAGATTCACTGAACATTGGGCTGTCAAAGATGTACGATTGCCGGGCTGTACTAGCGCACTCAAGATCTCCAGTGCCATTGAAGCTGTTACAAACAGAATCCGGAGAAATTTTTTGAAGAAACAGGAAATCATGGCTGGAGAGAATCATATTTCATCAATATCAATGTCCTGGCTGATCAAAATTGATCTTGGACGGCGTGTCTATCATCGTTGAATTGAAATATACTAACTTTAACTCTGATTTTCATCAGTCAGAATCTTTCCTTTTTGAAACGTTGATGGTACTTGCAATATATAATTCGGTCAGTGAACCAAATCATTTCTCTCTCTCTCTCTCTCTCTCTCTCTCTCTCTCTCTCTCTCTCTATCTATCTATCTATCTATGTGTGTGTATATATATATATATATATATATATGGGTGTGTGTGTGTGTGTGTGTATGCATGAGTGAACTAAATATTGCTCCCTCCGAATTATTGCTAATAATGAGCGGAATAACAGTGATGATCAAAAATTGAGAAAAAATTGAGCCCCGACCGTGATTCGAACCCAAAACCTTTCCAAATGAGTACCAATGTAACCTTGGACTGTGCAAACTATTTGAGTCACCGGGATCTTCGCAGTAGGAAAAGTTCTAAAAATCACCTTAGTTATCGCTCCCTTCTCCCAATCACTGGCTGGGATAGTTTTTGTGTCTTGGATCTACGTATTTCAATGATCCTATGACGACTGTATGACAAGTAATGGGCATTAGTATCTGATAATGTTATACAAAGAAAGACAGATTTAGATCAATATATATATATATATATATATATATATATATATATATATATATACTGGATAGGATATTGGATAGTCTATAGCCACACAGAAGAGTTGTAATACAACGAAACAGCTGTTTGCAGATAACACAATTATCAATTTTTATATATATATATATATATATATATATATATATATATATGTGTGTGTGTGTGTGTGTGTGTGTGTGTGCGAGTGTGTGTGTGTATTTTGTTTTTACATATTGTAAATATTACATAGTGCTGCATATTCAAGAAAAGAATCATTATGGTTAAATAACAATACTTCAATGAAATGGAACTTATAATTATTTATCATTGTTATAAATGAGTTTCACTTAGCAACTGAGCCTCTCGTTTCAAATCAATGGCATATGGCCTCTCTGTTTGAGCACAGGTTTGATTCCTATGACAACCCGTTTCTTTTTGTTTTTCTGTTTGCATTGCTTAGGCTGATACGAATATATATTCATCGAGTAGAAACGTTGGTTTGGGTTCAAAAAGAGACTTAACTAATATATATATATATATATATATATATATATATATATATATATATATATATATATATTTGCTCATCGCAATATTCTGCGTGCCATTCGCCTCGATTGTGTCACGTTGTTCTTGTCACTCCCTCTGCAGGTGGACTGATCGATTGCACCGTACGGAACCACTTTAAACATAACAACTTCCTTGCTCAACGCAATCATGCAATGGGAATACCGATGAACATACCCTGTCAACACCCATGTAGATAATTAAACGAACGGGAAACGGTCGAGAAAAGAAACGAGATTTGGAAAAATTCAGAAAGCCAGGGAAATCAATATTCACCCACTTAACGAAATCAATTCCAGGTATCCATGTAACAAGTGGAAACGGAAAAAAAGCATGTTATCACGGTTAAACATGTGATATCAAACCTTGTGATCCAATTTTGAGGAGTCATTCCAAAGATTCAAAGCAGATTTCGGGGTAGTTTTTAACTTGAGTTATATTAAGTTGAACAGACCTTTTCAGAAGCTTCGTTGCCCCTCTATAAGAGGGCAATCGGTCAGTAGGTGCGCCCCTATCTTGTTTCACAGTGGATTCAAGTCAGATTTACTTGAAACTCAGTAAGATGCTTCATGCCTCGAAAAATCTTTCACTCAGGGTCAACAGTGGCAATAATTGAGTATGAACCCAATGTTGTAAAATCGATTTTTCTCAGCTCTTCTAAGTCGGACTTACTCGAAACTTGGTGGAGAGTTGTCCATTGATAATATGCTCCTCACTGGAGAATATGCTTTAAAATCGATTCCTTCAACTTTTTGGGGTCGGATTAATTTGAATCTTGGTATAAAGGTGTTCATTAATAAGGTGTTTCTTACGTAAATAGCATCCTTCCACATCACGTGATCTGGCAATAATGGCGTTTAAACTTTAGTATGAACGCCTCATCTAACCTTTGCTTCTTGTTCTAATGACGTTATGATTGCTGGGACTAAATTGTTATTACACTTACCATCCCTCTTATCTGTCTGTCTGTCTGTCTGTCTGTCTATTGCATGCATGCGTGATCCAATTTTGAAGCAGTTTTCGTGAAACATCGTAAACTATTGTTCAAGTCCTAAATGGATCGAGTATCTCTATCTTTCTTCTTTTTTTTATTTTTTTTTACAAAATCCAAGAATGTCCGTGCATTATATTTTTCTCTAATCTATCTTTTATTGGAAATTTGATTAAAAATGACCAACATTAAAGTTATTTCAAAAATCTTTAGGCAACTCCTTTTGTTCATAACGAATGCTCCAAGATTTATGACATATTTTACAATATATGTTGTTGTTTTGTGACCAAACAAGAGGTTTAACTGAAAGTGCTCGATCACACACTTCTAGACAATATTTGCATTCATTAAATCAAGGTAAACATAAAAAAGAAAAGATTTTGAGAAAAGTTTTGGAAAAAATCCTAGTTTCTCATGAAAAGAAATGTTCTATATCAATTCATATGACATTTTGGAGAATATTTCTCCCATTCCAAACCTTCGAACAGACGTTGGACGTACTACAACATTGTGTAAACGTCTCATGTGTCATCTCTCCTATCAGGGTGCAATAAACTAACTTACACCGTTTAAAACATCTGTATTATTGGTCGATAACACGCAAATATACTACAAATTCAATCGCAGAAAAGCAACCATTTTGATCAAATTAGATAACAAAAAACACTTTTAAGATCTGCTATTAGCATTGGCAGGGAGTGCTTTCTGTGTTCAATAACTAGTAGCCCAACTTCCCAAAAAGAATAATATCGCCAAGTGCAATAAAAATCTGATTGTAATAAAATCCTTACCATTCCCACTTTCAATATTTGCAATAATATGATCTTGATATTGACTGATGAATCAGACAATAAAACTCGATCTGAATTAACATTTGGTCAATTTCTACGTTGGTACTGATCCCGTGTATTCATCCTCTCCAGAAAAACAAATGCTGAACTTTCTTGTCGGTTGTGTTAAACCGAACTTGCACACACACACACACACACATATATATATATATATACGCACACACACATATATATACACACACACAAACAAACACACACACACACACACACACACACACACATATATATATATATATATATATATATATACGCACACACACACACACACACATATATATATATATATATATATATGTATATAAGGATATAATAATTTTTGATAAACCTCAACAGGTTTCATTCTGTTTGAAACAGAATCACGTCAGCCTTATAGTTAACGCTTACTAAAAGTAATATCATGTATTCCTCAAATTGACATTTTTTTAACACTCTCATTTATATATATATATATATATATATACATATATATATATATATATATATATATATATATATATATATATATACATAGAAATACATGTATATATACAAAAAATACATATATTTAAATGTATATATACAGACACACACACACACAGACACACACACACATATATATATGTGTGTGTGTGTCTGTGTGTGTGTGTGTCTGTATATATACACACACATATATATATGTGTGTGTGTGTGTGTGTGTGTTAGCGTTAGTGTGTGTGTGTTTGTGTGTGTGTGTATAGGTGTGTTTCATGTTTGTGTGCGTCCGTGTGTCTGTGTAAACTGGATGGAGTATGGTCAACGGTTAATGTATTGCTTGGTTTAAGTTGAAAAAGACTCATTAGATTTTTTTTGAATGGCTTGAACAGTGCGGTCTCTGACATTATGGAAAGTCTTGGAACGAATCAACTGCACTGAGTGAGGAATACCAGCATGGGTAGGTCTGTCTGTGCAAAGATATGCCCACACTTGTCATCTGTAATCCTCATATATTTTTCTTCCATATATTTTTCTTCCAATTTCTTTTAGATTTCAATATACGCAAAGCAAAATAATAAAGAGAGATCATTTGAAGAAACATTATCTTCCGTAATTGTTGATCGTATCATTTTAGTGAGACATCTTGAGATTTTATTTGCTGTTTTTTTGTCTCCATTTGATTTTTTCTCCTACCGTCCAACGATTTCCGACACCGACATTGAATGCAGACGAAATGACTGATTAACGTGGCAAACATTCGAAATAATAATAAATACAAGTCTTGTTAGTCATTCAATGGAAACAGTCACATGATCAACGATTTTTAGTAGCATGCCGTCTTTACAATGATGATAAAATTGGAAAAAAATAAGAGAAGTGTGATCAATGAATAAGTTACTTCTCCTGCTTTCTGTGGGGCGGTGATCAGTCCGAATTAAAAATAAATCCAAGGGGAAGAGTCGAAGAGGGAACGACAGATTTACCATTAACTTATGTTGTATATTGAACTCCCAAATAAAGCGTCCGGTTTGTGATTAAAGGAAAAACTGTTTATTATGGACATAATAAGGTGAAATGCTTCGATTCTCTACCCTTTAGCTTCATTGGTGCAACCTCTACGTGCGACATATTCATAGACAACCGGCTTAAAAACTGAAGAAACCATGTTGATGTTGATAGTTTTTGTTGACCATTATCATACTTTTAAACACGCACACAAATGCGTGTAAACATACACACCTTGACAAATGCCTATTTGTATCCATCGTGATACCCTTTTCAATTAATGGATTTCTGAGTGTATCTATTAAATGTGGTTATGTAAAATACATTTCATATCTGAAATCGACTCTTCATAAATTCAAAAAAACAAAATAATTTATATCCAGGTATACATGATATGACTCATTCTATGTATTTTTGTCTGAGATAAGGTTATCGTACAGAAGTTTCATGATGCAGTAATATATCTCATTAGCTCACATAAGGTCCATATACCGATCATCGATATATATATATATATATATATATATATATATATATATATATATATATATATATATATATATATGATCAGTCTCTCTCTCTATATATATATATATGTATACCAACCTAATCAGTCTCTCTCTCTCTCTCTCTCTCTATCTATCTATCTATCTATCTATCTATGTATCTATCTATATATACATACATATATATATATATATATATATATATATATATATATATAGATAGATAGATAGATAGATAGATAGATAGATAGATATATTGCTTCCCTGTCTCTCTTTTTAACTGTTTACTTTAATTTTCAAGCGATTTTCGTGTACAGGGTGAACAAACAGAGTGAGATACAATTTACAATGTAGGTTTATGGTTAATCAGTCCCTTAGTTTGTGCCTAATAGCGTTCACGATTATTTTTCTGACATTTTTCAGTGACGCTTCAAAAGGAAAGATAAGAAAACTTTTCTCTGGTTGCTCTTTTTTCCAAATTTTTGATTGATCATCCAAAACAAGGAATTCTGCCAAAAGACGTTGGTTTATTCCTGCAACCGACCAAATCTGTTTTATTAGATTTTTTTCGGAGAGGCGATTCGGAAATGTTTAAAAAATAAAACAATTGCTAAAACTGAAAACTAGATAATAACAATATTTCCTTTAGAAAATGGACTGTAAAGTCATTTATGAAATCGACGAGCGACACTTATAAACAAAATGTTTGAATAAATCGTTTTTATCTTATACACACATATACAATAAAATGTGT